>ML841243.1:25866-47676 GCA_009831015.1 Picea engelmannii | reverse complement strand
AGAGTATACGGAGGTCGACCAAGAGAATTGAAATTGCAATTTTAACAGCAAAGGTTTTGTATTTCAACGAGATCTCAGACTTACTAGATTCCGAAGTAGGTCACTGAAAACAGGGGGTATGAATGCCCTTTATAATGCGCCTGTGTTTCATGCGAAAACGGATGACATAGAAGGCCACTTTCATTACTGGACAGTTGAGACCGCTTCAAAAGAACCCATCAAATTAACACTCTGCAAGAGCACGAATCAGGTTGCGAAAATATTCACAAAACCATTAACAAGAAGTTTCAGAAGTTTCGAATAATGACGTCTATCAGCAGGAGGAAACAGACGATGAGGCGGGACGTGAACGATTAGGGACGCGAAGGTGGTGAATTGATGGCGGGCTTTGGATTTGAATGGATGTGGATGATGGGCGTGGATATGGATGGTGGTAGATGGGCCGGAGGGCATGGATGATGTATGGATGGTGGTAGATGGGCAGAGGTGGTAGAGGGGATGGGGCGTAGGGACGGGTAGCCAGCCGGAGGGCGGAGGTGATTGGCGACGGGAGTCGGACGAGAGTGGGACACCGTGAAAGGATGGTCGACAAAGGTCGGTTTCGTTTGGCCTTTAGTCTACGCCCATTATATATAATGAAGATGTAAAACTTTATTTTACATTTTTTCTTTAACTCCAAATTGAAATTATCAACGCGACTAGTCTACTGATAACCATGATCTGATGGGTGCCATTAAAAAGCACGTTAGGGTTTTTCAGCTAGCAATCCATAAAGGAGCACCCTTGAGCTCTGGGCCACCTCCTTCGCCATGCTAGTCTAATGGGCCACGACCTAAGGGTGCTCCCCACCTTCATAATTTATACGATTATGATGTTGTTTCAGTTTTTTACTTTATGGGTGTGTTAGTTTTTATTATATTCTGGATATCACAAACTTGTTAGTAGAAAGACAATTTCCTAAGCTCTCTATTTTATATGCTTTCTTGGTATCTGGTCTGGTTTCCTAGATAACAGACAACAAACTTTTAAGCCTCTCATAAAGTCTACATAAACCATTAATTATGATGTACTCTTTGTATATTTTGTCCATATACCTTTGTCTATGTATATTTGGTTTATCAAAATACTTTTTTTTACAATTTTTCTTTTCCTTATAGAAGAGTAAATAAGTGAGCATAAAATTTCAGGAGAATGAGTGATATATTTGGTTTATCAAAATATGTTTTTTTATAATTTTTCTTTTCACTATAAAGAAGTAAACTAATGGGCATAAAATTTTAAGAGAATGAGTGAGCATAACACTTATTGGAATGTAAAGTGGACATAAAATCCTAAGAAATAAAAACAGTAGTAAAAACTTAAATTTAATAAAAAACATAAACATGGTAAAACATTTAAACATAAATTGAATATTAATAATTTAATTGATCATTATTATGTTAATCACATTAATAACTTTTTTTAATAACCAACAATTAAATAAGTTAATAGTTTCATAATAATGAAAAGGTGAAACTTTATTTTACAATTTACCTTTTCACTCCATATTGAAATTATGGACCCATTTAAATAAATTTTAAAGTGGTCATGTTTAGCCTATATTTTTGAGGTAACACTCAAATAACATTTTTTTAGAGTTATGGAATATAATTTTTTTTTTTATCTTTTAATCATTTGCAAATCTAATATAATTTATTTTTTATTTTTTAATATTTTGTAATATATTAATTATGGATTAAATTTTAGTCATCATTGAGGGTTAGTTGAAGTGTGGTTTTTTCAAGATGAAGAAATTTAAAACTTATTAGTTAATGATTATTTCTGTATAATCCAAATGCTTTATAATTTTTCAGCATATTGAATCCATTTCTATATTCAAAAATAAATTTTAAATAAAAAAAATAATGATTTCATATAAATTTATATCCCCTCAAAAAACTATTTAATAAAACAATAAAATAACTCCATTTTTAAGATTTCATAGCTTCATAGCTTAGAGTGAATTTAACCAAATCAATCTCTCTTGAATAGCATTATTTTTTAAATGGACATTAAACTAGCACAACCGAGCTAATTAGCGGCTGGTGAACGCCCAAAGAGTTACGACCCATATAAAAACTCTAGTGTTAAAAAAAAATCAGTAAAATAATCAAATTCTAATTGAGCCAGATAATGAAACTTTTAAAAATTCTAAAAGTTAATCATTTAAACGTGACAATCATATGCTGTTACAATAATTTATTAATATGATTAGGTAAATGTTAAAAAGTAAACAGGTTAACGGATGCATTTATAAATGCAAAGAAGTTATCAACAATAGATCTGACCCATTGATTTTGGAGGACGACTAAGAATATGCCAACATCTTCAATGCATAACCATCAGATGAGAATTTAAGATTAAAAGATCATTAATTGTGCCCATCTCCAATAAGTGTACGCCTTTCAGCATAATTAAATTTAACTGCTATTTTTACTGTTTTTATTGATACTTACCTAAATATTAATATATTTATGAATTTATCTAAAATAAGAATAAGAATGCGTTCAAAGAAAAATGTCACCTAAACATTAGTATGTTTATCAATTTATCTGAGAACGCGTTCAAAGCAAAATGTCTGACTGAGTTCATAACTCCGCCTCTGAAAAAGTCCAATAAATAAATTATTATTATCTTTGATGCCTGGTTTAACTCCACCTCTGAATAAGTCCAATAAATAAATTTATTTATTATTATCTTTGATGCTTGCTTTTGCTGTTTGCTTGTCCCGCCGACACCAATTCCACCCTTTTCGCTCGCAGTAGACTTAGCCCACCGATCAATATCCACCAACAAATTCCAATTCGCTTCGTCCTCTATATCGCATCCTTCATCTATAAAATCCCTCCTTGAACTTCTCTACCAATATCCACTGCAATTCTCTTTGATCTTATCCTTCATTTTTGAATTCCTTGTCCTCTGCCAATATCCTCACTCCCTCCCACATGTTGGAATATGTAATTTCTACCGGCATTTAATTCAGAACCTTCTACTCAACCACCAACACTGTTCATGCACCGCCTATCGTAGACACTCCGAGAACCTTCTGGACGCTCGAGAGTTTTCTAAAGGCCTCTATAAAAACGAGGCAGATGTATCTGGTTTAATCAATCCAGCAATACAATCTATTTTGTGGGTTATTTGTTTGTGTGTTCCGCGTCTGAATCCTTCACCACATTCTGCATTAAGCCGAATCACAAACAAAAACTGACAGACCATTTAGTCTGCCTGTCTGTGTCTCTGATCTCTGCCATTGTCAGTAAAAACTGGGAAACGTAGAAGATGGAGGGCATGATAAGATGGCGGTGGTGTTGGATGGCATTATTATTATTCGGACTGCAGCGTAATGTAATTACAATATCAGCTATGGATGGGCAATCGGATCCGTTTACTTACGGTCTCTGCAATGTAAACAAATACAGCAATGGCAGTGAATATGAGAGAAACGTCAACAGGGTATTGCAATACCTGGTGAATGCCGCTACCCTCACTGGCGGATTGGCAACATATACTTATGGCGGAGTCTACGGCCTTCTGCAATGCAGGCCTGACGTCTCTCACCACGACTGCCAAATCTGTTCCGCTGCAGCCTCCCAGATGGCTTATCAAGAGTGCCCCAACGCCATAGGCGCTCGGATTCAGTTGGAATTCTGCTTCATTCGCTATGAGAGTTACAGTTTCGCCTCTTCTCTTGATACCAAAGTTGCCTATGCTCTTGAGAATGTTAAGAGCAACCATGATATTCAAGCTTTCAATCACACTCTCGGGAATCTCATGGAGACTCTGGCAGGCGAAGCTCCCTTAAACGTGAATAAATTCGCCACCGGAGCATGGGTGGTGAATTCTTCTGTCACAGTTTATGGATTAGAAATGTGCTTGAGAACTCTTTCAGCGCCCGACTGCGGTGTGTGTTTGAGAGAAGCTATTGGAGCTATGAATGACTGTTGTTCTTCGCAGATCGGATCTCAAGTGTATCTCGTCAGTTGCTCTGTACGCTTCGAGATATATCCGTTTTAGATCCAACTCTCTCTGCCTTAAGAGACAGGAACGCTGTTAGAAATAAATATTGCTTTTTTTTTATGCTCCACATTCTATCTTTCCACAGAAGGGGAGACTTTTTCTCAAATTAGAAATGAAGATAAGCCATTTAAAACCTACGGCGCATATGTCGTGTCATATATATATATATATTTTGTTTATACACTTACACTAGCACAGCCACATAATTGTGGCTGATGAATGCTGAAAGACATTTATAATTTATTAAATCTAATTTTAATATAAACTCTAATTAGGGTTTGAAAATAAAATTTGTTATATTTGGTTAATATTTTCTTTCTCTTCGGAACCATTATTCCTACACATCGCGACCTTTTATCTAATTTTTCATTTACCTTTGAACACTGGCTCCAGCTGCAGTATTATACAATAAAATTTGAAAGTAAGTTACTCCATTTTCTAGAGCCAACATTCACACATATTTTACACATCTAAAACAACAACAATATTACAAACACTTTACCACATTACAGAGCAAATAACTCAGTGGAGGACAACAAATAACTTGACAGAAACAAAACCACTTTATTTCACTTATCGCATTCAAATCTCCATGGTTGCTGCACATACGACCATGCCGTCGAAGCCTTCCCCACCATCAACATTAACTTCAATCCAGTGCTGCGTTGAGGGGTTAAACAGATAAGACGTGTTTATTGGGGAAGATGCATATGAAACCTCATCCAATATGAAACCCTCGGATAGGTGAGGAAATTAGGGATAGAGAATGAAACACACTGATATGTGAGGTAATCTCAAAGGTTAATCATTTAAACGTGGCAATTATATGGTGATAGAGTAATTTCTTAATATGATTAGGTAAATGTTAAAAAGTAAATAGGTTAACGGATGTATTAAAAAATACAAGGAAATTATGAAGAGTAAATCACATTCATTGATTTGGGAGGACGACTAAGAATATGACAGCATCTTCAATTGTTAGCCATTAAATTAGAATTTCAGATTAAAAGGTGATTAATTGTGCCCATTATCAATAGGTGTACGCGTTTAGGCATAAAAATACAAAAAATAAATTAAATTTTAAGTGATTCTCAATCTTGTCATAAGGTGTATACACATTTAATCTTTTAATTTTCATTTTCATTTACATAAATTATTCTAAGAGGAAGACATATTTAAGTTTGTAATTTCAAATAATATAACAACTACTTTTATTCAAAGAAAATATCTAAATTAAGAATTATAAAAAAATTATATTTACATTTTTATATAACAATATATTTATTCAAAAAAAAATCTAAATTAAGAATTAAAAAAAAAATATATTTACATTTTTATATTGATGTTCCTATAAAAAGCAATTTCTTTATTTAAAGAAAATATTTTTAAGAAGCAGTCATATTAAAAATTTTAATTTCAAATATTATAACAATTACTTTTATTAAAAAAATATCTAAATTAAGAATTATAAAAAAATTATATTTATATTTATATTTTTATATTTATGATGAAGAAAATTATTAAACATATCTTAATTTATAGTATATTGATTTTTAATTTTTTCCAAACTTTTTAAATATTATTATTATTCTTTTTACAAATTCAATAGTGAATCCACATATTTACATACATATTGTCAAAATAGTTAAATTGTAGAGAATCAAAATATATGATAAAAATATGGTAAAAATACATAATGTTATGATATAATAAATTTTGTGAAAAAATCTTTAGTTCTGATGGCACAAAAGAGATTCACAAACAATCTTTTCAATGAAGGAATATTTAGTTAGTGATGTCACATGAGGTTTCTCAAATAGTGAGTTTCTTTTAAACTTTGATTTATATATGAAAATTTTGATGAGTTTCTTTTAAAACTTAATTTACATTGGAAAATTCACAATAATATGAGAACATAAATGAATGCCAAAAATACATATATAAAATAAATTATTTTTTTTTTCTCAAAAATAATTATTCCTTGACTTTGAAGATATTAAAGATTTTCAGAGTTAGTCATAATGTCAAAGATTTTTCTCGATAAAAACTATCCACAAAAATTTTCAGTATTAGTTGACTATGTTAAACCACCAATCTGGAATTCATAATCTACTACTTAAACTCACTTGAAGAGGGAGCTAGTTTTTATAGCTTAACTCTAAATTAAAAACTAGGAGAACAACCAATCACATAATCACATGAGTATGATAGGTGTCCTTTACATAGAATCTAGGTGTCCTTATCCTAACAAACTAGAATAAATTAATTTCTAAAAACATTTATACTAGAAAATATTTAGACTATAGAACTTTAGGATTATGAGGCTAAAAGTGATGATGTAAAACCATAGTTCTTTATAGTGCATCATTGGGAGATGTTCGTTAGATTGAAACATTGGGAAATGTTTGTGACATTGAGATGTTGAGAAATCTTTGTCACAATGTGACATTGAGAGATGGTCCACACATTGTGATGTTGAGAAATGTTTGTCACAATGCAACGTCGAGATATGTTCGACAGGTTGTGATGTTGGAAAAAGATTATGACATTGTGAGAAAGGGGAATGTTCATCACATTAATACGTTGAGAAATGTAAACTTGTCACAATGAGACAAAGGATAAAGTTTGTCACTTAGTGAGGTTTGGTTAGGAGCGTCACATTGGGAGATTTGTGTAACGAGTTATTGGGTTTAGTTATATTAGGGTTAGTCATATTAATGTTTCAAAATTAATATCCATTTATTGGTGGTTATGTTTGTCACGTTACAAGGTTTCTTTATGTTTGACACATTATGAAAATATAGAAACTTTGAAGTGATGTGATGTATTGTAGGGAAGGAAAATTAGAATCATACTTGTTCTAAGGACATTGATAGCAATTCATATTTTACTTTATAGATGATAATTTATACTTGTACTAAGGAAATTGATAGAAAATCATATTAACTTTCCAAATAATGAATTATACTTGTTATAAGGACACTCATAACAAATCATTTAATAATTTAAATGTTCTTTCAAGACATTGATAGAAGATCATTTTGAACTTTGCATATGATGATTTATACTTGTTCTGACGAGATTGATAGAAAATATACTTGATTTATACCTTGTGGATGATGATTTATACTTTTTCTAAGGACATTGATAGAAAATCGACTTGATTTATACTTTGTAGATGATGTTTTACACTCATTCTAAATACATTGATAGAAAATCAACTTGAAGTTTGCATATGATGATGTATTCTTGTTCTAAGAGAATTTAAGTACACCAGACATGGATAATATAGTGTATATATTTCACCATGATACAAACCATCACCATTATACATCCATATATAAAAAAAAATATTATGTTAATATTGTCCTATGAAAAAATATTGACAGTTTTAGAATCATTCAAGCTAGTTTGTAAATCAACTAAGCTATGAGACTCTAAAATGATTTTTTATTAAATTTAATAATTATTTTAAATTTAAAAAAGAAAATGGATAGAAATAACATTGACATTTATTTGAATTATAAAAATTTCATTGAATTTTACGTTTATAAAATAAACACACACACATTATAAAATTATTTGTACCTTGTAATTTTAGAAAATAAATTTAAAAATAAATATATTATAAGATTATTTGTTCCTTGTGGTGTGCGTAAGATCCATTTATTGGGGTTCCATACCTTCATACATTTTTCAATTTATTTTAATATATTAGCTCTAGTTGTGTTGCATTGTTAATGCCAATGAACCTTTCAACATTTGTTTTAATTATAAAAATGACATTGACTTTTAAGTTTATAAAATAAATTCTCTCTCTCTCTCTCTCCCTCTCTCTCTCTCTCTCTCTCTCTCTCTCACACACACACACACAGACACACAATAAAAAAACTCCTTTAATATAAAATAAATATTCTCCTAATTTAAATGATATAAATAATAAATTGTCAATTCTTCCTAGCTCAAACAGTTAAGGTGTGAGTTTTGTTTGCTAGGCGACCCAAGTTCAATACCCTTATGATGTGTTTATTTAGGAGGAGACACCCAAAAATACAACCATGTTAAGTGTTTGTGCGGCCTAGGAAGGGTGTGATCCCTACATGATTTTGACGACTTAGATGCCTCTGGGTTGGGGGTAGGGTATGTATACCTCTGATTGTTTAATTATATTGTTCGTTAATGATATCCTTCCAAAAATATTTTAAACAAATTTCTTAAACAAATTTTATAATATTTATAGTTCTTTATAGTTCTCTGGTTAAATCATAGTAGGAAAAAACAATATGTGATGTAATGTGTTATGTATTCTTTGTGAACTATAGTTCTAGATAAAACTATATAAAACAATATACTTTTATATATTTCTTGTGAAGGCTATCCAATAGGGTTTATTGTGATTGTTTATAGTTCTCAGGTTTGTGTCTTGCCAAAAAATGATAATCATATAATCTATTATAGAAAAACGTTTATCATTAGGTATTTAATAACAAGAGCATTCAATAAAAAAATAACACAAACTTGTGATTCATTGATACCTAATTTTTTTCCCTATATGAGAATGCAACTTATAACTTCCAAATTAATGATGTAGTTATTTTATTTATTCTTTACATAATAAAAACAATAACAATGATAAAAAGGAAATATTTTTCTATATAACAATAATTACAATTCCATCCTATATAATAGTAGTAATAAAAAGCCTATTCCCACCTATATAGCAATAAATACAGTACCAATAATAAAAGGTTATTCGTTGATATATAACCATAACAATAACAATAATTACAATTGTATATATGGTTCCTCCAAAGGATATTCATTAGGGTTTATATTGCTTGTTTATAGTTTTGAGGTTTGTGTCAACATTGTTTACATTTATAATTTCATTTGGTACTTTGCAATGTGCATGTATGGTGTGCTTTTGTTGTAAAATCAGGTTTAAATGCTATGTATGCTTTTCTTATTTCTTCTTAATTTTTCTTTTCCCTAAAATAAGATTTAAAAAAGTTACATCACTCTGATTTTTATGAAGGTAACGATGTTGTAATCTATATGCTCGTAGCTACATTTTAAAACAAACCTTTTATTCTCTCTCTCTTTGTTTTCATCATGAACAAGTCTGTTGTGTTTTTTATTTTGAAAGGTCAAGGTCTATTTGTAAACTCAATTGATTAATGTGTAGTTGAGGCACATAATTTACGACGGGTGTACGAAAATGTTTTTCATCATTATGGTTTTCAACCTTTTTCATCCAGTTGTCAATCCCATATTTTATGTCCAACGACCATAGAGATCAATATAATCATGTTGCTTATGAAGAACTCTGAGAAGGGATTTCTAAAGGGAGTTCTTAACATAGTGAGTTTTCAACATGATTTTCATAGTGTGATGTTCCTTGAAGGATATGTTGGATTTAATGACATTGTGACATTACATCAAGGGTTATATAAATTTATGTTTTTTCTTAAGGGTTATAAAAATTTGTGTCGTTCCTAAGGGTAATAAAAATTTATGTTTTTTATTAAGAGTTGTAATGCATCATGAAGAAGTTTATATTATGGTCAAGGTAAATGTTATAAAATATTGTCAGATTTAAAATATGAGTGAGCATGGTTGAACCTGACCATGGCTTCCTATGGTTGACCATGGTTAAATATGAATAGGAATGGGTTAAAAGGATGATGGTCGACTATGGTTGACCATGTTTATCACATTGAGATGTAGGGAAATTCTCATCAAAATGCGATGTTGGAAGATGTTTATCATAATGCAATGTTGGAATGTGTTTGTCACAAAGTGACGTTAGGAATGTGTTTGTCAAAATGTGACGTTGGAAAATTTTCGTAACAATGTGACAAAGGAAAAAGTTACTAAGATAGTGAGGTTTCATGGCCATGGTTGACTATGAAAATGACAATTGTTAACAAAATTGCTAGTTGATAATGGACATTGGTTGACCATGACGAAGGTCAACATTGACCATAGTTGGCTAAGGTTGGCCATGGTTGTCCATGGTTTTCCGTGACTATATTTTGACATTGGTTGACTATGTTGAGCTGCTTATGGTTTAGCATGGTGATTATGTAAAACTATGGTTCATCACAGTGTGATATTGGGAGATGTTCATCACAATGTGAAGTTGGGAAATGTTCATCATATTGCGACATTGGGAAATTGTTTGTCACATTGTAGTGTTGGGAGATGATTGACACTTTGCGACATTGGTAAATCCTCATGACAATGCAATGTCGAGAGATGTTCAACACAATTCAATGTTGGTAAGTGATTGTGACAATGTGAGGGAAGAGGAGCATTCCTCACATTGCGGTGTTGGGCATTGTTCAACCATGATGATGACCATGGTTGACCAAATTGATATTTTATAATGATCTTGATTGACCATGGTTGACCACGACCATGGTTGACCATGATCATGACCATGACCATGAACATGAGCATGGTTGACCATAACCATGGTTTATATATGGATGACCATGACCATGACATTCATTGACCACAATTGACCATGAGAGTGAAAATGGTTGAGAAAATTTCTAATTGATAATGTACGATATGTAACATACCTCAAATCCCCCCCAAAAAAATTAATGTATTTTGTCAATAACATAAAAATAGATTTCATCGATGCAAAAATTGAATCCCTTATCACAAAATTCACCTTATTTATCATCAAATCACCTAAATTATATACATCTCTAAGGAATCCTATTTCATACATTTATATTCCTACTATAGTATCAACCATTACAATAGTCCTAACCTTAAAATTCTAACTATTTAAGAAATGAACACACCAAAAAATTATTTTTTATACACTTATTATAAAACATGGCCACTAGGTTAATTGCTTTGTTAGTCCAATATAATTTACCATAGTATTCACCAATACTATGAACTAAACTTAAGTCTTCATGACTTCATACTTTAATGCACCAGTGTATGCTAAATTTTATTAATCTTCACTAAGTTTATTGTTTCACTGAAATATCAAACCATTTATTAATTTTATGATGGTTACTTATTTAATCGATTTATTTAACGTAGGTGGGTTCTTCGAGATGGAATTTAATTTGAATTTACTGCTGAGATGTAAACCTCCAATACCCATTTAACTCCTCATACGTATGGTATGCTATCATTTGGTTTGGACCAACCACATGGTTGCCCGATTCCTTATTCACATGGATTTTCTAAGCTCGATAAGATATGTATCATAGTACATCTTCGTGTGTACCCATTTATGGGCTTGAGAATCCTTGTGTTTCATGACTACTATATGATATTACAATGTGATTACCTCAATACGATACTGCATTTTCTTTTTGGTTAAGTTAAAGTCTTGATAAATGAATAATGATTACCTCAATACGATAAATGCACAATGAATCTTGAGCTCCCTGTATTTTTTTTTGGGTTAAGTTAAAGTTTTCTATGTCAAATAATCATTAGAATTGTCCTTTGTAAATATATGTAAAGTTAATAAAGAATAAGAAACATATTTTGTCTCTTCATTTTACTGAATTTATTACTCAAACATGTTCTTCCCCATTGTTTTATTGCACACTTAATGTAGACCCCCTCTCTCTCCTTGGGGTTGCTCGACCTCCTGGTCTATGATCGTTCAAAATACTAAGTTGAATTAGATCTTTTCCCCCCCTACTAGAACCAAAAACAAGTTTCACATGCCCCTTTTCTCCTAAGGCACAGGTTATATGAGAACCCACGGGCTCCCGCTAAGCCCCTATTTATTTTTTGCAATTTAAATATTATGCCCTAGCTGTTGTTTCTAGGCCCCTTCTTTAATGTGACCTCGGGTTGTGACCTGAGGCTAAACCCTAAGGCACTTATGAATTCTGGGCTTCAGTCATTTCAACTGCAGCCGTTGCCAATTCCTTCGAACCCCGAACCGACGAACTTACCCAAACGAGATATATGATTCTCATCTCTCCAAAACCAACGACTGCGATCCATTTCAAGACTTCGGCCTTTGAGATTACTCACTCCTCCTACCTCTATTCCTCCCAAACAATGTACCAACGAAGCGTTGATCGAACACCACGTGTCCACACACACTGACGGTTGGGATTAACTTCCCCTATCTGATGAAAAGTGTCGTCTTTAGATCGACAACCACGATCTTCTTCGGCTCCCGGTTCTTCGGGAATTATTTACCCAGACTTACGTTTTTCCTTTTGGATGCACAACTTGATGCCACATTCCTATTGGGCATCAATGACCAGGTTTTCCTTCGCAACTTCAAGCTTCAGGAGTTTTCAAAGAAACTCACCTCATTTTCCCCCGAAGTTCTCTTCTTCCAAAACACACAGATTTCCTCCACATGTCCTTCCCAACACCAACATCTAGGATGACCTCCGGCTTCAGAATGTTTGCAAATTCACCCTCTGCTTTTTCGAGAACTCCCAGAGTACTTCTGCTCAGGAGTCTCAGATATGTTGCCACCTATCTCTTGATAATCAATGGTCAGGATCTAATCCAAGCTTCGAAGCTTCAACTATTTTTTTTCGTTGCTCATATGGATTCTCTTGGAGTTCCTTGGCTCCAGACTTCCATATCTACTGCCACCCATCTCTCTTGACAATGGAAAGTTTCGATTAACTTCGTAACTTCAGGACCTTGATGAGTCCACTCTCATGTGCACTTACAAAGGGTTTAAGTCTCGTGCACTTTACCTAGATCCGACAGGGTTGATCCTTCATGCTCATATACGATGGTTGGGATCTATTCCTCATCTCTACGCGCTCCTTCTTGATGCCTGGACATGAAATTTAATGATCAAGATCTACTCATGTAGATGATCTGACGCAAATTGTATCTCTTCCTCCTAATCTTTGGCTTTCTCCCGAGTTGGAATAATTTTCGAGTGTCAAAGGCTGCGACCTTTGAACCTCCTGCGAGCCCAGATACTTGGGTCATGTCTGTACTTCTTCGCCCGATCTTTTGGACTTGAAGCAAGTCCTTCTCCAGTGCACACCTTACGCTATCCCTTCTAAGCTTTTGCCAATGTAACTTGACCTTGGCCATGGTGAACACTTGCGCTTTCATTGTGCAAACTTGTACTACTTTTATCGAGCCTTGTAGCTGCTCAAATTTCTAAGGGACTAGACCCTCTGCTTCCCCCAAGGTAATTCTTACGCCCTCCTGGCACTTAATGATCATCCTCCTAAGATTTTTGAGCTTGAAGAAACTTCGTCTCTCGTGCACACCTTGCGCTGACTCTCTTGAGATTTTCTGTGCCTTGGACCTCGAAGTGTCTCGGCCTTCTACTCCTCTCTACTGAGAACTTTTGTGCAAAGGCATTGTCCCTCTTAAGCTTTGTAAAGTTGAAATACTTTACCTCTGGCACACTCCTTGTGCTTGACTGAGCCTTCAAATGGCTTCATACGTTCAACACTTTGTCTAAGTGTTGGTCTGGTGCACTCCTTGCACAGGTCTTCTCCTAAACCATGAACTCTTTCAGGTTCACTGATGCACTCCTTGCATCAACTCAATGCACACTTGTAGATATTTTCCTTCAAAGTATTCAACAACTCTGTGGTTTCTTCTCCTGGACACCCTTCTCTCTGAAATCAAGATAGATTTCCCTTGTGCACACTTGCCCCTGCTCAATTCCCTCCTAGAAGAGCTCTACAAAGTGTTCAACAACTCCATCTTCTATGCCTATTTTGCACGGTCTTTCTCCTCCAAGGTGTTCAGTAACCCTGCGGCTCCTCATGAGTCTGTAGGCTATTCTGGTGTTCCCTCCTGGAATGTTCTCTTCTAAACTTGAAGAAGATTCCAGATACGCAATCCTTGCGTTGGCTCATAGAGTTCTCAACACTCTGTCATGCACTCCTTGCATTTAACCTAAATAACATGTTATCTCTCTAGGAAACTCTCCTAGGCTGTAAGTCGGAGATGCCTGGTAACTAACTCTTTTTGGGAATATTTTCTTTAATAGTTGAAATGGTTTATGGATCAAGATGAATATCTACGTACCGGACTGTGTATTCAAGACTGTCTAGGAATATAAAATCTTACAAGGCTTTCTAGTAATGCAGTCAGACAAAGTTTGATTGAATATAGGAGGAAAAAGGCTATTGAACCTGATTATACTTCATACCAACAAGTACAATGGATTTAACAACCAAAGAAATAACTTATGATCATCAACTAAATCAATCAACAAATGAGATGACAGTCACATGCAGACTGAATGAGCATCAACAAAGAACCTCACTCATAAGATATCAGAGATAAGAAGAGAAGATCTGACAAACACCACTGAAAGAAGCTTGGAATTTTCTGTATAATAAGAATAAGTCTGTGATTACAGTAACATCATAGTATCACTCAAAATCGAACCCTTGGTTCATGTTATTTTCTGATATTTATAGGATTACAAAAACATTTCTCTAATCTTAAAAACATGGATCAAATCAACTAAAAATAGAAAGTAAAATCTGTTGCAAAATATGTGGGATGTTTCTTCAAAAGGAGGTCAATCCCTGATTTTCCTCTGTTGACTGTTGATGATGTGTAGATAGCCTTCCAAGGCTAAAATATCATTCTCCCATGGAGACCAAGCCGAGTTGGCTGGAGTGGCAAAATACCCTGTTTTTTAGTTCAAACGAAATTGTCCATATACCTTTGAAATAATCCCCTTTCCTCATCATATATCAAAAACAATTGCTGAACTAGATTTGATAATTCATTAGACATGCATTGGAAAAGGTTCCAAATCTTTTTGTATCAAAAATCCCTGACCTGTGCAAAAACTTACTAAAATTTTGGACACACAGACTTTCGGTGGTTGACTAGAATAATTCTTGGGTGATTTATCCACCGAAAGCGCCTGTTTTGGTGGTTAATGAGCACAGTGGGGCTCGCCTAAACCACCGAATGTTTCACTTTGAAGACCTTTCAAAATTGCAAAAATGACTGTTCTGAAACTTCTTTTGTCACTCATACTTTTTGAGATACTGTGGTCTTGATTTGAGCAGACCTTCGAACCTTTGCTGACTGTGCAGGGGAATCTGTTACATCTATTATGGTTGTGGCTAGATTAGCCAAGGTGTCTAACCCGGTTTGTTCCTCCTATGGAGATTCCAACCTCTTTAGTTTAAGCCTCACAACCCTGAGTTGCCTATATAATTTCATATTCTCCCTGATCAACTCTTTGTTTCTACCTTTGATTGAATCATGTTTTTCTTTAAGGATTTCATTCTCTTTGAACAGTTTAGCGTTTCTCTCTATGAGATCTGTGTTTGCCTTTTTGATTACCCTCTCCAATACTTCCATCTCATAAATCTCTCGCAGAAGCTTGTTGATCCTCTTGGTCTTACCTTTCTGAGGCTTGCTTGATGAGGCTTTTGCTTTCGGTTGCCTGTGTGTTTCTGAAGGCATTGATGGAGGTATATTTATCTTCAGTTTTGCATCGTGTTTGATTTTCAGCTTATCCTGTGTTTTTTCCATCTCCTTCTCTGAATCAGAGTCACTGTAAGGTAGGTTGAGAGGGTTTTTCCCTATGACAAGGTTTATGTCTTCAATTTTTAACTTCCTCTTGGTTCCTCCGTGTTTTCTGGGTGCTGCTTTGATAGAATCCCTAGGCATTGAAATTCCCTTTCTCCTCTTGTGACTACTCTTGAGAGTAGGATCATTTCTGCATCTAGACTTTTTTGCTTTTATCTCTGGAGGTTTTTCTGTCTGAAACTCATTCCAGAACAAGAAGAAACTCCATTCTATTTGCTTCCTCTGAAGATCTTCTTTGACAAGGAGGGTAATTAACCCCTGATGTGATATCCTACTCATAACTTTAGTAGGCTGAGTTTTTACCTATTTTGCCATCTTGATCAGGGTTTTGTGAAAGAAATAGGGTATGTTTAATTGTTCTCTTCCTGTGAAGTGGCTCAATAGTTTAAAGTGGTAGTACATCACCCTGTTATAGTGCCCTTCACAGGTTATGTATACCAAAATCGCCTTCAGCAGTGTCTGCCATTTTAGCTCCAGATAGGACATGGGGATGTCCTTCTTCCATGTCAAGGTTTTATGGACTGGCAACAGATAGGATCTGAACTCAACATTTGAAGGTGAAGAGGTTTTGAACCAATAACTTCCTGTCCTAGACAACCCTGTGTATTCAACAATAGATGTTTCATCTATAAAGAACTCCTCCCTGCCTATTCTGGCAACCCTTCCATCGTATGAGAGGGAAAATGCTTCAACAACTTGTTAGTGGAAGACTGTCAATTTCTCACAATATTAGAAAACTATGACCTGTTTGAAGCACTCTGCAACCTCTGTATGCTCTTCAAAATACCACATGCCATTCACTTTTGACCTCAAAGTAGGGCTTTCTTTTGCCATGGTTCAATACTGACTGTGTCTGAAACTGTAGGTAACCAGATGTTTGGAAAACAACGGTTCTGGGAACTAGGGATACAGTCGATTTTACTCATGAACAAACGGTGAAATCATTTGATAGAGCATAGAATTGATAAATTCACTAAAATACCGACCCACATTCGAATGACAGTCTAACTGGAGAAAGCCGAAACTTCAAATTTTCGGGGGCAATTGTATTTATGAAATTTTGACAGGAGATGGCATCCAGTCTTACCTGATGACCCGATCAGATTTCCTTGGCTTGAGATGCTGGCTGAACTTGGAGACAGCTTGCCAATCGCTAGAGAAAAGCGGGATCCAGATTTTGGAAACACGATTTTATTGATAAAATTGCGTGATTGTAGTTATATTCAGCGATCCTTGGGCTTCATCACAACACTTTGAGTTTCAAAATGAAAGAATGACCTGCTAACGATGTTTGATGTATCTGTCACTAAAAAGGTGGGAGGCTCCATGCAATCGTATCTAGTAATGACAACTATGCGTGGATTTGAAATGATTCATGAAATGGATAATACGCAGGTGCTTTGAACCTTTGTTGACCGAACACCACGAACGAAAATCATCTCCCATGATGTGAGCTTTTGACGGTTGCATATCCAATCATTGCAACGATTTTTGACATCTGCCTCGTGCGAAAGCTCGAGCTTTCTTTCTACCCGTGGAAACATTTTCGGTGGTTGCATGCCTTCTGCCTCGACCCCTTTTTCTGTAAAAAATGAACACTTTCGGTGGTTAATGAGCACCCGGTGGGCTCGCCTAAACCACCGCAACCTGATATTTTGATTTCTTCTTGACCGAACCAAAATCAACATGACCTTTGAGATTATTTTGGGAAAAAAGACTCTCTAATCTAATGCTAAAAATTAGAAATCAAATTTGGGAACTAACCTATCATCTAATAATCAAATAAAACCAAAGATTTATTTGGGGAGTTAAGACTGGCTCCTATTGGGGATGAACACCTCCCTGCGAGGTTTCAAGAACCACAGAATCAATGCCTTTCCTGGAAAAGAACCTAAAAACTAAACTAACTTCTAGTGTTCCATTAGGCATGGAGTTATTGAGAAAAAACTAACACTATTTACAATGTCAAGGCTTTGCAGCCTTAGATGAAATAAAGTTTTAGAAACCGCCCGTTTACTGGGCCACTAAACACTTCCTCACCCTCCAGATTCTGCAGAATGAAAGTGTTATTGCTTTGCACCTGAGTGATCATAAAAGGGCCTGTGCACAAGGAATCAAACTTGCCATGCTTGCCTTTTTCTTGTCGAAGAGCATCCCACTTCAGAACCCAATCACCGATCTGAAAACTGTCCAGCATCCTTCTTACCATGTCATTTTGCTCAGTCTGCTCTTCCTGAACGAACTTAGCCACATGCAACACTAACTGGACCGGAAAGATCGCATCAGTCCCATAAACCAACTTGAAAGGAGATGTTCCTATAGATTTTTTAATGGTTACCCTATCTGCCCATAGAGCAAATTTCAATTTGGAATCCCAATTATTTTTATTGTCTTCTAACAGTTTTCTTATGATTTTTATCAAGCTCTTATTTGACGACTCAGCCAAGCCATTACCTTGAGGATAGTATGGAGTCAAGTGTACCAGCTGGATGCCCATGGACTCACACATGTCTACCAATGCTTCTGATTTAAACATTGTTGCATTGTCTGCCACCAGCCTCTTGGGACATCCAAATCTACTCAAAATATTTTCGTAGAGGAACTTTATGACCACCTGATGTGTTGCATTCTGGGTTGGGATCGCCTCTATCCACTTTGTGAAGTAATCAGTAGCCACTAAAATCCACTTGTGCTTACCACTGGATGCCGGATTTATTTCACTGATAAAATCCAAACCCCACTGCTGAAAAGGGCCATTTACCGCAATGGGTCTCACGGGTAAAGATTTGAGTTGCTACTTACCGGTGAATCTTTGGCATTTGTCACAAGATTTGACGAATGCGCACACATCAACAAAGAGAAAAGGCCAATAATATCCGGCCCTCAGGATCTTATGAGCAGTCGTCTTCCAGTAGTGATGACCACCACAGTCAGCCGAATGAAACTGATATGTTACCTTGACAGCTTATTCTTTATCCAAACACCTGAGAAGCAGGCCACCAGGGTCCCTCCAATATAGCTGATTATTATAGATGCAGAATTTGATAGCTCTAAGTTTTAGAGCCCGAGCTTGAGTTACACTGAGTTCAGGGGGGACTTCAAGCTTTTGCAGAAAATGTATGATGCCAGCATACCATTCACAGGAGGATAAATGCTCTGCCACTTGCCGACTGTCATGCTGCCCTTCTGCTGCAAAATCTATCTGTGAATTTCCTGAAATTTCTGCTATGAAATTAATATCCAACAACTTATGATTTTCCTCTGCTAAAATCTTGGCGAGGCCCTGGCCTTTTACCAGCTTGGTGGGCTTTACCTCAATATTGAATTCTATCATCTTTGTTATCCATCTCTCCCTTTTTCCATCGATATCTGGCTGAGTTAAAACATCTTTTACAAAAGACGAAGGAACATATGCGATGACCTTTGAATGAAGAATATAAATTATGAATTATTTTAGAGCTTTTATAAGAGCATAAGCTTGCTTCTCGATAGGGTCATACCTTAGCTCGGCATCCCGAAGAGTCTTGCTGAAGAAGGCCATAGGATGATCAAAATCTTCCTCGTCTTTCTGAAGTAGGACTGCTGCAATTGTGTTGTAAGAGGCAAAATAAAAGATATAGAATGTCTTAGTGTAATATGGGTTGATCAGAATAGGAGATTCTATGATCGCTTGCTTAGTATCCTAAAAAGAGTTTCTCACACTGTCTGTCCATTTTACTTCAGCCTCCTTTTTCAGCATGCCAGTTATATGTTTGACTAATTCAGCAAAGTTGGGCACAAACCTTCTGACGAAATTAATCTTACCGACCAATGATTGAATGTCCTTCTTTGACCTCAGCAAGGAAAGCTTTTGAATGGCCTCCACTCGTGTTGGATCAATCATGACACCTTCGGCTGAAACAATGTGACCCAAGAGCTTACCCTTTCTTAGAGCAAACCGAGATTTCTTGGAATTCAGTGAAATCCCAAACTGTCTGCACTTTAAGAATACCCTCTTCAGATGTTTCAGATGCTCCTCATGGATGCTGGAATACACAGTAATATCATCAAGGTATATGAGGAAAAATTTGTCCTTCTCTCCCACAAATTCTATATCCATGGCCCTTTGGAATGTATCCCCGACGTTCATTAATCCAAAGGGCATTTTTGAGTACATAAAGGTCCCCCAAGGAGTGGTGAACGCAGTTTTCTCCTGATCATCCGGATGGACAACAACCTGATTATAACCAGAAAAGCCGTCAAGAAAGGACATGACCTTCACCCCTGAGATCCTCTGTAACAAGTGTTCCATCTTAGGAATAGGATAGTTGTCCTTTTTTGAGCATTTGTTCAAGTTTTTGAAATCTACACACAACCGGACCTCACCATTCTTCTTTCTTACGATCACCAGATTGGAAATCCACTTGGAATACCTCAAGGGAACTATGATCTTGGCATCTAGGAGTTTTTTAATTTCTCTCTCAATCACTGGCAACAAGAGAGGACTGATGGGCCTGAGTTTTTTCTTGAAAGGAATAGTGTCTTTTTCAAGAGGTATTTTATGCTGGATAATATCGGGATCATAGGTCTTTAGATCACTATACTTCCAAGGAAACACATCGGAAAATTCCTTCAACACACTACAGTATTTTGACTTCTCATCAGCAGTTAATTCAGAAGACAAATTGATAAGCTTGGGCTGGCTTTTACCTCCTATGTTATGTTCTTGAATAACAGGGTCTTTTTATTTTTTGTCTAGCTGAATAGGGACATCATTCTGATCAAACAACCTCTCCAGGGGTACCAAACCTTAGGGTATATAGTTTTTTGGTAACTGAACAATGTCATGCTGGCCCACCTTCTTCTTTAGCTCAGTTTCGTGTGATTCTTCCTCGTTAAGATTTTGCTGATCAATGTGCAGGTCAGAAAACTCATCTACCACTTGGAGAAATCTGCTGAGTTCATCATCATCTTCAAAAAATTTCCAATATTTGACATTATCAGGTAAGGAGGGATAATATTTTACTTGAACTTCATAGATGAGCTTAGGGGGCATGGGTGGAATGAATGTGCTGGCTGAAACAACGAGCGAATCAGCGAGCTGATTCAAGTCCCTTGGTATGTATGAAATTTCAAAAATAGAAAAAGAGTCACGCAGCTTTCATACCTCGTCTCTATAAGCCTTTAACCTGACATGCTTAGCTTGAAATGTGTTGTTTACCTGCTGCACGATGAGGTCTGCATCTCCTAATACTTTAAAACCTTTTATCCCCATCTCCTTGGCTGAATTTAATCCCAACAGCAGAGCCTCATACTCTGCTATGTTATTTGTGGTTCCGAAATCAAGCTTGAAAGACAACGATATGGTCTCTTTTGTAGGAGAGATCAACACTACTCCGGCACTTGCTGAGTCTCTAGTGTTGGCCCCATTGAAGTACATAGTCTAGACAACAATGTCTTCACCTTTAGCCTGCTATTCAATAGGCTTCACGAGCTGCATAGGAGTTGACTGCCCATCATCAATCTAAAGGATGCATGAGCCAAAATCCGTATCTACAACATAGATAGGATGATTGACGGAATTCTTTCCATCGTTGATGATATAAGCAAGATGGTTTTCCCTGTAAAGTATTTTCATCTCCCCACCAAACACTGGAATCGTAGCATAGGATAGATCCATTTGTAATGTACCTCCTAATCTCTTTCCCCATGACCGAGACAAAAGCAACCCAAATTTAGGTGGAATATCAACAACCACCACATCCATAACCATGCTCCTCATTGGTAGCTGAGAAAGGTTTATGACCATGTCTTTGATGAGGCCAAGACATCTAACCTTTCTATAGTCAAAGGAAAAAAGGTCTTGATATGGTTTAGTGACTTTGAGGCCAAGCTCATCCATCACAGCCTTAGGCATGAGGTTATGCGATGCCCCGGAATCAAGCAGACAATTGTGAAGGATTTTGTCATGGACATTTAAAGATATGTAAAATGGTGGACAAGAATCATCACGGTCTTCTATCATGGGCCCTATGGTCACTTTAGGCTTATCATCTTGTAGGTTGACGAAATCATCTGAAGGAGAGGTCTTAGGCTCAAGAGACTTTAAGATGGCCGCTTTAAAGGCTTCATTCTTCATGAGTTCAGTTAAAGGCATGGGTATCTTAACCTTTTGAATTTCAGATTCAAAATTGAAAGAGGGAGGTGGTCTGTCTGGAA
>ML841243.1:0-25816 GCA_009831015.1 Picea engelmannii | reverse complement strand
GATGGCCGCTTTAAAGGCTTCATTCTTCATGAGTTCAGTTAAAGGCATGGGTATCTTAACCTTTTGAATTTCAGATTCAAAATTGAAAGAGGGAGGTGGTCTGTCTGGAAACTTTACCTCATGGGAAGGAGCCTTTAAGCTGACTTGCTCTTTGACTGGGGGTTGAGTTTGTTTCTTCTGCTGTTTGGCTTGAGGGGTGTTTTGTTTTTCAGGAGCTGGAGGCTGATTGGAAGCAACCTCTTTGCTTTTTACTGGGGCAGAAATGGGTGTTTTTGGACTAGCACTCTTCGATCTTAAGTTGTAGCCTTTTTGATCATCTGTCAAGTAGACAGCTTCCTCTACACCTTCTTCTTGAATTTGCTGATCCATCAAGGCCTCCTCATAATCTACCTGTGTCAAAAATGAAGACTCATCTCATCACCGAAACAGTTTATTTCATCAGCATCTTCAATTTCATTAATAGATGGTTGTTGCTCTTCATCCAACACTGCATTTTGAAGAGGTGGTCTGATCCTCTGCTCCTCAGATGGATTTTTATCTCTTTGCAGAGTCTGAACTGGTGGATTATTCCTTCTATAAGGAAAAGCATTTGGATATCTGGGAGCAAAAGTATTTGGCTCCTTTTCTTTTGCTGGTTGCTAATTTTGGATCTTCAACTTGGACATTTCATATGTCAGACTTTCCAGCATCTTGGCCATCTTTTCCATTTTGTTGTTAGACGAAGAGGATGGCTCAGCAACAACCTTCTTTTTCTCAGCCCCTCCTTTAAGATTCTGTGATGCTGTGATGTTAGACTCAACCTCGAGAGTAGCATCGTGCATTAAAGCAAGTGTGGCTTATCGTCTTTCTCTAAGGATTAGACAAAAATCTGCATCAAAGGCAGCAGAGAATGTGATCTTTGCGGATGCATCACTTGGTTTAATCTCTGCCGGGATCTTACCAAACATTTTATTGAATCTCTTGATAAATTCCGAGAATGATTCTTCATCTCCTCTTTTCAAATTTCCAAATTCAGACATGTAGTATAAAAGATCTCGTCTTTCTTCCCAGTATTTCAGGAATGCCTCATCTAGCTATTCAATGCCAGTGATCGAATTTGCTGGTAGCTCTTTAAACCACTTGCGAGCTTGACCATCCAAACTCTGAACGAAAACTCTAGTACACACATCTTCTTCTGAAATATTTATGTTTTCTGCCTAAGCATAAAATGCTTCGATGTGTTCTTCAGCTGTATACTCCCCTACTCCTATGAACTTTGGCATATATTTCTGGTAGTCACCTGTTGGCATGGCAGATAGGGGATTTGGCAAGACAAGTGGGGCATATCTGTTTGCCAAGATCTGTTCCATTCTGGTCAAAGGAGAAGCCATGGCAGTCTTGGTGATTGATATAGATGAGGAACTTGTAGGAGAGGATGGAGGAGAAGGGTAACTCGGAGGAGATGATGGAGGGGATGAGTTTCTCGAGTCGGAAAAGACTGGCTTTCTTACTTCACCCTGAGTAGCAGTTTCGGAAGTAAATGGAAAGTAAGAGGCTTTATAGAATTGACCAAGCAACAATGCTAAATTTTCTTCCCCTTTAGAGGATAGATCATGGAGGATTTCTTCAAGAACAGGCAGATTGGTGTAAGTGTGTAAAACACCTTTCGAAGGTTTTCTAGGTGATGAATCCAAAGGAGATGAAGAGGAATCTTCTTTCTGTGGTGAGGATTCAATATTCAATTCTTTTGGATGGGATGAAATATCAATCTTAAGGACAGAATCAATAATATTGGAAGAAAAAGAAGGCTCTTCTACTTTAGAAACTTGAGATGAATTTCTTATTTCTTGGGAATTTTGGGTTTCAGCAGGGGATTCAACCAAAGACTTTTCAGATATGAAAGGATGAGTATCGGTTGGAATACCTGAATCAATAGCGCTCGCAGATCCGGAAGTCTGTCTTTGCACATCTTTGCCCTTGCTGATGATCTTTTCTGGATCAGGAACTGATGTTGTCAATGGGCCTTCTGGGTTTTCCCTGGTGTGAGCTCTTTTGGGAGCCACTTCGTCAATGGAGTCGCCAGATAGAAAATGTACAACCTGATAGTGTCTATTTCTTGTCTATCATCAAGAACTAGATCTATGTCGTCTCTGAGAGAAGCTGAGCTTTGATCTCCTCTCCCTGGCAACGACGCCAATTTGTTATCTCTCCAGGAAACTCTCCTAGGCTCTAAGTCGGAGATGCCTGGTAACTAACTCTTTTTGGGAATATTTTCTTTAATAGTTGAAATGGTTTATGGATCAAGATGAATATCTATGTATCAGACTGTGTATTCAAGATTGTCTAGGAATATAAAATCTTACAAGGATTTCTAGTAATGCAGTCAGACAAAGTTTGATTGAATATAGGAGGAAAAAGGCTATTGAACCAGATTATACTTCATACCAACAAGTAAAATGGATTTAACAACCAAAGAAATAACTTATGATCATCAACTAAATCAATCATCAAATGAGATGACAGTCACATGAAGATTGAATGAGCATCAACAAAGAACCTCACTCATAAGATATCAGAGATAAGAAGAGAAGATATAACAAACACCACTGAAAGAAGCTTGTAATTTTCTATATAATAAGAATAAGTCTGTGATTATAGTAACATCATAGTATCACTCAAAATCGAACCCTTGGTTCATGTTCTTTTCTGATATTTATAGGATTACAAAAACAGTTCTTTGATCCTAAAAACATGGATCAAATCAACTAAAAATAGAAAGTAAAATCTTTTGCAAAATATGTGGGATGTTTCCTCAAAAGGAGGTCAATCCCTGATTTTCCTCTGTTGACTGTTGATGATGTGTAGACAACCTTCCAAGGCTAAAAGATCATTCTCCCATGGAGACCAAGCCGAGTTGGCTGGAGTGGCAAAATACCCTGTTTTTTAGTTCAAACGAAATTGTCCATATACCTTTGAAATAATCCCCTTTCTTCATCATATATCAAAAACGATTGCTGAACTGGATCTGATAATTCATTAGACATGCATTGGAAAAGGTTCCAAATCTTTTCATATCAAAAATCCCTGACCTGTGCAAAAACTTACTCAAATTCTGGACACACAGACTTTCGGTGGTTGACTAGAACAGTTCCTGGGTGAGTTATCCACCGAAAGCGCCTGTTTCGGTGGTTAATGAGCATAGTGGGGCTCTTCTAACCCACTGAATGTTTCACTTTGAAGACCTTTCAAAATTGCAAAAATGACTGTTCTGAAACTTCTTTTGTCACTCATACTTTCTGAGATACTGTGGTCTTGATTTGAGAAAACCTTCGAACCTTTGCTGACTGTGCAGGGGAATCTGTTACATCTATTATGGTTGTGGCCAGATTAACCAAGGTGTCTAACCCAGTTTGTTCCTCCTCTGGAGATTCCAACTTCTTTAGTTTAAGCCTCACAACCCTCAGTTGCCTATATAAATTCATATTCTCCCTGATCAACTCTTTGTTTCTACCTTTGATTGAATCATGTTTTTCTTTAAGGATTTCATTCTCTTTGAACAGTTCAACATTTCTCTCTGTGAGATCTGTGTTTTCCTTTTTGATTACCCTCTCCAATACTTCCATCTCATAAATATCTCGCAGAAGCTTGTTGATCCTCTTGGTCTTACCTTTCTGAGGCTTGCTTGATGAGGCTTCTACTTTCAGTTGCCTGTGTGTTTCTGAAGGCTTTGATGGAGGTATATTTATCTTCAGTTTTGCATCATGTTTGATTTTCAGCTTATCCTGTGTTTTTGCCATCTCCTTCTCTGAATCAGAGTCATTATAAGGTAGGTTGAGAGGGTTTTTCCCTGTGACAAGGTTTCTTTCTTCAACTTTTAACTTCCTCTTGGTTCCTCCCTATTTGCTAGGTGCTGCTTTGATAGAATCCCTAGGCATTGAAATTCCCTTTCTCCTCTTGTGACTACTCTTGAGAGTAGGATCATTTCTGCATCTAGACTTTTTTGCTTTTATCTCTGGAGGTTTTTCTGTCTAAAACTCGTTCCATAAGAAGAAGAAACTCCATTCTATTTGCTTCCTCTGAAGAGCTTCTTTGACAAGGAGGGTAATTAACCCCTGATGTGATATCCTACTCATAACTTTAGTAGGCTGAGTTTTTACCTGTTTTTCCATCTTGATCAGGGTTTTGTGAAAGAAATAGGGTATGTTTAATTGTTCTCTGCCTGTGAAGTGGTTCAATAGTTTAAAGTGGTAGTACATCACCCTGTTATAGCGCCCTTCACAGGTTATGTATACCAAAATCACCTTCAGCAGTGTCTGCCATTTTAGCTCCAGATAGGACATGGGGATGTCCTTCTTCCATGTCAAGGTTTTATGGAATGGCAACAGATAGTATCTGAACTCAACATTTCAAGGTGAAGTGGTTTTGAACCAGCAACTTCCTGTCCTAGACAACCCTGTGTATTCGGCAATAGATGATTCATCTATAAAGAACTCCTCCCTGCTTATTCTGGCAACCCTTCCATCGTATGAGAGGGCAAATGCTTCAGCAACTTGTTGGTGGAAGACTGTCAATTTCTCACAATATGAGAAAACTACGACCTGTTTGAAGCACTCTGCAACCTCTGGATGCTCTTCAAAATACCACATTCCATCCACTTCTGACCTCAAAGTAGGGTTTGCTTTTGCCATGGTTCAATACTGACTGTGTCTGAAACAGTAGGTAACCAAATGTTTGGAAAACAACGGTTCTGGGAACTAGGGATACAGTCGATTTTACTCATGAACAAACGGTGAAATCATTTGATAGAGCATAGAATTGATAAATTCACTAAAATACTGACCCACATTCAAATGACAGTCTAACTGGAGAAAGCCGAAACTTCAAATTTTTGGGGGCAATTGTATTTATGAAATTTTGACAGGAGATGGCATCCAGTCTTACCTGATGACCTGATCAGATTTCCTTGGCTCGAGATGCTGGCTGAACTCGGAGACAGCTTGCCAATTTCCAGAGAAAAGCGGGATCCAGATTTTGGAAACACGATTTTGTTGATAAAATCGTGTGATTGTAGTTATATTCAGCGATCCTCGGGCTTCATCACAACACTTTGAGTTTCAAAATGAAAGAACGACATGCTAATGATTTTTGATGTATTTGTCACTGAAAAGGCGGGAGGCTCTGTGCAATCGTATCTGGTAATGACAACTCTGCGTGGATTTGAAATGATTCATGAAATGGATAATACGTAGGTGCTTTGAACCTTTGCTAACCGAACACAACGAACGGAAATCATCTCCCATGATGTGAGCTTTCGGCGGTTGCATATCTAATCATTGCAACGATTTTTGACATCTGCCTCGTGCGAAATCCCGAGCTTTCTTTCTTCCCGTAGAAACATTTTTGGTGGTTGCATGCCTTCTGCCTCGACCCCTTTTTCTGTCGAAAATGAACACCTTCGGTGGTTAATGAGCACCCGGTGGGCTCGCCTAAACCACTGAAACCTGATATTTTTCTTTCTTCTTGACCGAACCAAAATCAACATGACCTTTGAGATTATTTTGGGAAAAAAAGACTCTCTAATCTAATGCTAAAAATTAGAAATCAAATTTGGGAACTAACCTATCATCTAATAATAAAATAAAACCGAAGATTTATTTGGGGAGTTAACAGAACCCAGAAATAACTCAACAACTCTCAAACAAATAATGAAATATATATTAACCTTGTAGATGGAACCTATTCATACATCTACAACATACATTCGTATAAACACAAATGACATTCGTAAACACATAAGGAAATACACACAGGACATTGTGCAGGAAAAACTGCTCTTCTGTGTATTAAGATGAATGTCAATTACAATACATGTGTAAAAAATCTCAGACTGCAACCAAGTCTTGGCTCTTCTCTCCTCTCTTGAGCTCTCTACTCGCTGATCCACACTTCATGCTAGATCTAATGAATTTTGATACAAAGATCTTTTTACAAAAGAGGGGCTCCTTGAGCCTTTCCCTCCAACTACTCTAGTGGTGTCCAATAACCATTTAAAACGTCTATCTAGTGGGGAAGATTACATTGAATAAACATATAGTCTGAATTAGATCTAGATTATCCTTACAACTAGCCATTAAAGGCCACTATAACTCCTTCCTTTACAAAGGAATCAACTTGGCTCTTCCATCTTGCCAACATTTAATTTCTTTATATGCATTTAAAATTTTAAATTGAGGGGAAAATGAGAGGGTTGGTGACTCTCCCCTCCTTGAATAAGCATGGATGTGCTACATAGCTGGTGCATTATTGAGGTGGAGCGATGCTCCTTGATCATACTCCACTATTGGGAAAATTATGAGCTCTTGCTCATGGCTCCCTTTACTCCACTATTGAAATCCCCATGGATCCCAAAATATCCTTTGGAGTTGTCCTCCTGCTCCTCTGATATGTTGTTGCTACTGCTTTTTCCCTGCTGCTGTGGAAGGATTCCTTCTTCTACTCAACTTCTCCTTGCTAGCAATTTCTTTTGTTGAATTTACCATCAACCTCCTTATCTCCTCTACTACCTCCTCCAACTGCTCTGTTGGCTGGCTCCTTCTTTGCAGATTGGCTTGCTACACTTCCTCCTTGTCAATGGGTAGATCAACTTGATCTCCCTTGCTATTTTCTCCATATCATGTGGAACTATATTTCCACCCTATTGTAGACTCCATATTTGTAGTTTGTGGAAGTTTATCATGAACCTGTTGAGGTTGAGTCTTTTCAACAAGTCGAGATACATGAGAAGACAATGTGCAACATGAATCTTTACACTTTGCTGCAAGCTTGTCGACCTGCTTTTGTTGGATAGAAGGTGCTTGGGGCAAGGATTTAGTGGTTGCAGTATCCTTTTGTTCTTCTTTTGAAAAGATTCTAAAAAAGTTGAATTTTGCAGTATGAGATATTACCTTGCGACACTTTTTAGGTGGAACAGTGGTCAGAACTACCTCTGGTATTCTATAGAGATGACCCCCCAAAGTAATAATGACACTATGGGGTCGAGACTCATAAATAGCATGGTGTCTCCACATATATGGTTGGCCCAAGAGCACATCACAAACATCCAGTGGGGAAACATCACATAATACCTCATTCTTGAAGGGTTGGATGCCGTATGATAATCAACACTGTTGGCTGAGACAAAGATCTTGTCCTTGGAGAAGCCACCCAATGTTGTATGGCTGCAGGTGTGGTGTTGTTGACAATCTCAACTGTTTGATGAGCTTTTTTGAGATGAGATTCTTCTGGCCTCCACTATCAACAATAAAATGCAGCGGGGTCCCCTTCACCCACATCTATGAATGAAAAAGGTGCTCCCCCTCTTCAAGATCTGTTGGTTCTTCTGGTTGAATTGTTGCGGTCACGACAATAGCAGTGGGGTCTGTGTCAATGATCTGTCCTTTACCAGTATTTTCAGAATCAGATTCTGAATCAGGGCTTGACTCCTTGTCTTTGATCTTGGCCACCAATGATTTTTTTGAGCGACATTCATCGGTGTTGTGCCGGGGGATTTTGTGGAAATCACTCCATTTTCCGGTGTCCTTCTTTGTCTTCTCGTGACCCATATTTTCTTGTGTCTTAGACTGGTTTTTGGGAGACTGTTTGTTAGGGCTGTCTTTTTCATACTTTGGTTGTTGCGGATTTGCAGACCCGAACTCCCATTTTTTCTGGTGCTTAAATTTCTGCTCGATTTTAATTGCATATCGATAGGCAACACTTAGTGATGAGATGTCCAGAAAATCCATTTCAGTTTGAATGTATCTGTGTAGAGCCTCATGGTATTTCAAAACCAAATGTCATTTGGAGTCTTTGATACCCAGCTTGGTGCGCAAGGTATGGAAGCTATTGGTGAACTCTGGAACTTCTTGGCCCCTCTCTTGCCACAGTGTGGTCCATCTCACGTACTAGTCCTCATAGTTGCCAACAAGATAATATTGTTCCTTTACCGCATCCACAAAAAAATCCCAAGTGGGATCGGCCCCATATATTTTAGACTCCTCTGTAGAACTCTGCTCCCAATAAGTTTCCCACCAATGTTTGACATGGGGGAGAGCTTTAAGGAGTGTGAAGGTTATCTTTTCTTTGTCGTAAAATTTGTGAACAGAGAAATAACCTTCTAGAAGATTTAACCATTTGTCTAGGGCTTCTGCATCTATCTGTCCTTCAAATACATGAATATCAAAATTAACTTGTACCTTGAAAGAAGAGGTGCCTCCAAAGTGGTTTCTTGATGAAGATGCACCTATTGCTAATGGCATGCTTTGAAGGATGTGGGAAAAATTCTCCATCATTTCGTCCCTTTGTCGCATGAGAGCTTGCTCAACCAACAGACCGATAGGATCATCTGCTCCATCATTTTTCTTTTCTTCCACCATTGAGGGTTTCTTGGGTGTGCGAGAGTGATTTTCCTCAAGAGAGAGAATCTCGAGACCCAACTTGATATACTCGGACCTCATCGGGGACATGCACTGAAAAAAATGATCAAGAACAACCTGCTTTGATACCACTAATCCACATTATTTTTGGCACAAAATGAGAGCGGAGATATAATAAATAAATGTGCAGATATATCATAGATATTCAATAATATAGCAGAAATGTATCAAAGATGCAACCATAAACAAAAATATATAGTAATACACGATTTCTATTAATGAATTAATGTACAGAGACTGTAAAAATACAGAGTGAAAGACTCGGTAGAATGGTGGCAGCTTATCTTTGAGAAGAGATGTGACGCCTACTCGCATTCGCAAGAAGATGATCACAATGAGGCTTTGAAGGCCTTTTTACAATAAATGGGAATGCCAAAAGTCCTAGACATCCAAAAACCTAACCCTAGGATATGAAGCACCAAAAGTCATGTGGGTCTTATTTGGGTAAGCTAGTACATCAACTTCACGGGGTCATAACTTTTGCATACGATCTCTGTTTTAGGTGTATGATAGCTCGTTGGAAAGGTATCATTGAGGAGATTCATTTTGGGGGATCAAATATGACTTAAAATATAATTGAGAACACATATCTATAAAAATATTCATTAAGTCCCTCAAAATGGCCCCGGAAGTTAAAACCTGCTAAAAATAGTAAATTGCGAGAAAGTTGTTTTGAGCCAGTTGGAAAAGGTGGGTGGCCACCAATATCCACCTAGATAAATCCTACCTCCTTAGGAAGCAATGGTCTCCATTACATTGAGCTCACAGGGGAGAAGGAAAAGCATTTGTTGAATCTGCATCTTGGTGAGCTGCTTGTCTTGCTGGAGATGTCGCACTGTTCAGTTTGTGGAAGTCTATCACGAACCTATTGAGTTTGAGGCTATTCAACAAGTCAAGATACATGAGAGGACAGTGTGAAAAATGAATATTTTCTCTTTGCTGCAACCTTTTCGACCCGCTTCTGTTGGATAGAAGGTTCTTGGGGCAAGGTTGTAGTGGTTGCAGTGTCCTTTTGTTCTTCTTTTGAACAGATTGTGAAGAAGTTGAATTTTGCAGTATGAGATACTACCTTGCAACACTTTTTAGGTGGAACAATAGTCGAAATACCTCTGGTATTCTCTAGAGATGACCCCCCAAAGTAACAATGACACTATGGGATTGAGACTCATAAATAGAATGGCATCTCCATAGACATCCAGTGGGACAAAATCACATAATACCTCATCCTTGAAAGGTTGAATGACTTATGATAATCGACACTGTTGGCTGACATGGAGATCTCGTCCTTGGTGAAGCCACCCAATGTTGTATGGTTGCGGGTGTGGTGTTGTCGACAATCCCAACTATTTGACGACCTCTATTGATATGAGGTTCTTCTGGCTTTCGCTATCAACAATAAAATGCAGCGGGGTCCCCTTCACCCACATCTATGAATGAAAAAGGTGCTCCCCCTCTTCAGGGTCTGTTGGTTCTTCTAGTTGAATTGTTGCGGTTGTGACAATAATAGTGGGGTCTACGTCAATGATCTGTCCTTTACCAGTATTTTCAGAATCAGATTTTGAATCAAGGCTCGACTCCTTGTCTTTGATCTTGAACACCAATGATTTTCTTGAGCGAAATTCATCGATGTTGTGCCAGGGGATTTTGTGGAAATCGCACCATTTTCCAGTGTCCCTCTTTGTCTTCTCGTGACCCTTCTTTTCCTGTGTCTTGGACTAGTTTTCAGGAGACTATTTGTTAGGGTTGTCTTTATCATACTTTGGTTGTTGCGGATTTATGGACCCGAACTCTCATTTGTTCTAGTTCTTAAATTTTTGCTCGATTTTAACAACATATCGATAGGCAACACCGAGTGATGAGATGTCCAGAAAATCCATTTCAGTTTGGATGTATTTGTCTAGAGCCCCATGGTATTTCAAAACCAAATGTCGTTTGGAGTCTTTGATACCCAGCTTGGTGCGCAAGGTATGGAAGGTATTGGTGAACTATAGAATTGCTTGGCCCCTCTCTTGCCGCAGTGTGGTACATCTCATGTATTGGTCCTCATAGTTGCCAATAGGGTAATGTTGTTCCTTTACCACATCCACAAAAAAATCCCAAGTGGGATCAACCCCATATATTTCAGTCTCCTCTGTTGAACTCTGCTCCCAGTAAGTTTCCCACCAATGTTTGACACAGAGGAGAGCTTTAAGGAGTTCGAAGGTGATATTTTCTTTGTCGAAAAATTTGTGAACAGAGAAATAACCTTCTAGCAGATTTAAACATTTGTCTAGGGCTTCTGCATCTATCTGTCCTTCAAATACATGAATATAAAAATTAACTTTTACCTTGAAAGGCGAGGTTCCTCCAAAGTGGCTACTTGATGACGATGCACCTTTTCTTATCGGCAGGCGTTGAAGGATGTGGGAAAAATTATCCATCATTTCGTCCCTCTGTCACGTGAGAGCTTGCTCAAGCAACAGACCGATAGGATCGTCTGCTTCATCGTTTTTATTTTCTTTCGCCATTGAGGGTTTATTGGGTGTGCGAGAGAGATTTTCCTCAAGAGAGACAATCTTGAGACCCAACCTGCTATACTCGGACCTCACTAGGGACATGCACTGAAAAAAAATGACCAAGAACAACTTGCTCTGATACCACTAATCCGGATTATTTTCAGCACAAAATGAGAGCGGAGATAGAATAAAGAAATGCACAGAGATATCACAGATATTCAATAATATGACAGAAATGTATCAGAGATGAAAACATAAACACAAATATACAGTAATACATGATTTCTATTAATGAAAGAAATGTACAGAGACTGTAAAAATACAGAGTGAAAGACTCGCTAGAATGGTGGAAACTTATCTCTGAGAAAAGATGTGACGGCTACTCGCATTCGCAAGAAGATGATCAAAATGACACTCTGAAGGCATTTTTATAATGAACGGGAATGCCAAAATTCCTAGACATCCAAAAACCTAACCCTAGGAGATGAAGCGCCAAAAGTCATGTGGGCCCCATTTGGGTAAGCTAGTACATCAACTTCCCGGGGTCGTAACTTTTGCATACGATCTCTGTTTTAGGCGTATGATAGCTCGTTGGAAAGGTATCATCGAGGAGATTCATTTTAGGGGCTCAAATATTCCTTCAACTATAATTGAGAACATTGATATCGAAAAACCTTCATTTAGGCCCTAAAAATGGCCCCGAAAGTTAAAACTTGCTAAAAATAATAAATTACCAAAATTGTCAGAAAACTGTGTTGAGCCAGTTGGAAAAGGTGGGTGGCCACTGATATCCACCTGGATCAAAGTGGCATCCCAAAATTGGGGCACGTGGAAGCCAACCATTAGACCATGCCAACCACTTGTACAATCACCTGCTAGTTCATCTTGCCACATCAGCCTGCCACATCACCATATGATCTGCAACATGGCTGTATGGACTGCCTTGTGGTTCTTTTTCATTGGTCCACAGATTCGACCCGAAAAATCCAAAAACGAGTGACATGTGGTAGCCTCTGGTGTTGCCATGTCACCATGCTGATGTTAGCATGAGACGTGTCGCCTCCTGCATGTGCCACGTACACTGTACAGATGTTGACATCATTTATATTGATGTTGACACCAACAATACGGATGCCGAATCATCCCCTGTTGACTGGGCTAGGTTGATCAAACTTTGACTGCGAATATCTTTCGATCCATAACTTTGTTTGACGAGTTTTTTACGCCGTTGGAAATATTACGATGCACTCTTCATGATGATACCACTTTCACTGAGTTTTGAGGACTTTGATTTTTTTCTCTTTCTCTATCTATTGAGGCCATTATGAGCTTCTTGAGTTTCTTCTGCGAGTTCTGAGTTGTCCTTAGTCTTCTCTGGATCCTTTTTGGATCATAAACAAATGTAAATATTTAAAAATATTAATATGATTTAATTTGTAATATTAAACTATAAAACGTAGTGAAATTTTTTGATCAACTACAAAACTAATAGCTAGTGAACGAAAACTCATTTCTATAGTCTTTGGCAAGGATTAATAATAGTCGTACTCTAAACGTTTTACGGAATGATTCTTTCTTAACAATATTCTCTGGAGACATTTGTGCCAAATCAGCCTAGAAATTATTGAATCCACATATTTGAGTTATTATTTATGTATAATCCGAGTGCTCCAAGAATTTTTGTGATTTTGTGTAAATTTATATCACCAGAATCCTGGGAAAAATACCATTTCATAAAACAATTAAACAACACCCTAATAATATATCAAATAAATAATCAATAATATTGTAAATTCATTCATAATTAATACATCATAATTCTATTATTTATAATCTATTAATAATTTTCATATTATTAATTATTAATACAAAAGTTGTTGTTAAATAAAGTTTATTAATATATTTTTATATAAATATTATTACATGTTTAAATAAAATTATAAAATAAAATCCAATGTTTTTAATTAACATAACGAGTAACAACTACATTAAAAATGATTTGTTAACATGGTAAGTCATGATCCTATTAATGAATAATCTCACATTCCTGATTTATTTAATTATTCCTTGGCCACCAGGAAGTAGAAAACAATACGAGGGTGGTAAATGCAGGCCCCAGGGTAGTAAATGATTTGTTGACATGGTATAACCTGCTAAGATAATTTTAAGTTTTATCATGAACAATTTTACAAACTGGTTAAGATAATTTTAAGTTTTATCATGGACATTTTTACAAATTGTTTTAACATAAATGTTTAATAAATAGAAATAAGTATCCTTCAATGTGGTTGTTAGTAGCTATCCAATTTGAGTAGTGCTAATAAATCAGAGAACACTTTTCAATGTAGCATTTAACCTTAACATCAATAATTAATGAATTAAATTTGTGGCCATTAAGAAAGAAACTTGTTATTCAATGTAGCATTTAACCTTAACATCAATAATTAATGAATTAAATTTGTGGCCATTAAGAAAGAAACTTGTTGTTGGTAAAAAATTAAATAATTTTTTTTTCTAAAAATGATATGATTAAATTTTAATATATTTATAAATAATTGAAATTAAATACCAGCCAAACACAAATCATACACTTTTTCTACAAAATACTATATGATCCGATAGCATATATATGTATGTGTGTGTATTGTATTTCCATTAAAATTAGATAAAAATAAAATAAGTCCATTCCTTATCATAGAAACATAAATAAAATAGTAATGGCTACACTCAGACTTGAATTTGACAAGCACTATCCACCCAATAGTGTTTCCAATAGATACCAAAACACAAAGCAATAAATGGAAAATCATTAATTGTATTCCAAAATTTATATCTTTCGTTTCTCCACGGTCCAGACAGACAACTTTGCATACAGATAAGGGGATAATACATGAAATCGGCTCCCACGAGAAAATTATTATTATTGGGCACACTATTAATTCAAATGCCTCGTTAGGATGAAAGAAGGTGAAGAAAAAATCTGGTTGGAACTTGGGATAGCTTACCCATGAATACTGTACAGGAAAGTTCCCCGAGGTTACCTACCTACCTCTTCATTTGACCTCTGTACGAGTATGTACAAGCTAGAGATTTTGATTTTCTGGATTCGAGATTCCGTTTTTTCAGAGTCCAGAGAGAGAGTTCAACATGTCGATAACCCACCCACAATAAACTAGAAACTCCACCTATCCACTTAAAAATGTTAGAAGAATTGAAGGGAGAGATACGAGTTCAATCATTCAAAAATTTCTATAATAAAATGAGTTCCTAGTCATCATATGCTTGACCTTGTTTAATCAGTCCAAGCTGCAAATCCTTTAGGCTGTGGGCGTGAGAGTCAGGATCATAGAAGGAAATTGTAAACCGGGTAACGCTCAAGAGTCGGGAAGAGGTATAATAATAAATTTATTTATAGAAAACTGTAATAAAAGTTTATACACATCTTCATTCATTCACTTTATTTCTTCTCATATTTTCATTATTATTTTCTCAAAGAAGAAACTCTTTGAAACTATGCAGTAAAATGTAAAATATGTACATAGATTCGCGCATAGACCAAGGAAAAATAAATAACGGCTAGGTGCTCCATCCCCACCCAGGGCCTGCTCGACGTATTCGACTCAGGACCTCTCTGTGTTTAAAATTTAACATCATGAATTAGGAAATTAAATTTTTAGTTCAATGGAAGGATCAAGAAGATAAAAAAAATCATGATTAAAGAAATCCCAATACTCAACACCATATAGCGTTGGCTAGTGGTGTTAAATATATCAATAACTTCAAAAATGTGTGACTGTACACTGCCAGTTGTCCTAGCCAGCTGTATGAGTTAGTTAGGATCTCTTGTTTTGTTCCTTGATTTGCTCAAGCCTATTAAGATCAGCTATTTTTTCACTTAATAAAATACTCAATACTATTGCGCTCTGCTCATTTTCCTGTTTCACAATTCTGTTTTCTCTGCTTCTCATTTTGTCATGGTATCAGAGCTTAGGACGTAAGCCTCTTCACAGTGCCTAAAGAGCAACCCGATCATAAGAAGAAGAGCACAAAGCTTACTTGGTCTCCCAAACGTGACCATGGGACACAAGATTCTTCACAAAGCTTGGAGAGCAGGTTACAGTCTGAAATACACTCAAAATATCATTGGAGACAACAAGAGAGAGGAATAAGAACTGCAGAAAGTAGAGAACAATTAAAGATTACGTGAGTATTTAAAGAATTTGTGAATACTCGCGAAATTGTTTCTTAGGAATAAAGTTTTCAAAAGAAACAAAGAAGAAGCAAGATCAGCCGTAAGATCGGCTCTGTGAACAGATATGAGCCATTAATCAAGCTCATAAAGGATGACAAGCCAGCAGGTAAGGAGATTTTTTTTTATCCATAAGATCTGAGCATGAGCAAGATCGGCCGTCAGATTAAGAAAATATTAAGCCATGACTGTTAGACCTCATCAGAGAGAGATCGATGGTGAGGACTCATTGCAGGGAGCGGAGAGGAAATTAAAGGTTGTGCAAGTTTTGAGCCCGCAATTGCTCAATATCATTGATCTTGTCATATCAATAGATCAACGACGAATATTGATCCCACTATGGACAAGCATCTTCACTTTGCGGAGATCGGGAAGGATATTAAAGAGTGAGCGAGTCAAGTTTCCACAATCACTCGTGGTCATTGATATTCAAGCAAGTGACACGCGTCCAACCTTCTCGTACTCCGGGAGGAAGCCAACAAAATCTGAGGAGTGAAGGACTCTCAAAGTTCCAAAGAGTCGAAGTTGATCCAGAGCTTTGATCGAAGTGGACACGTGGTAGGAGATCCTACACTTTGACGATAATCACTTCAGAAGAAAGAAAGATACAAGAAACCATAATTCCTGAAGGCCTGAAGCCCGTAGTTCATATGGTGCATCCCTCAATGATGACACGTGGTGCCATATCCATCACTTCAAAGACTTAACACTCCGGAATTTATTGCGGAGCGAGATCTACCCGAAGTCCCGAAGTAATCTAAGCCCTTGAAGGTTGTGGGACACGCATCTACATATCTATCACTTCAGAAATTTAACATTTTAGAGGTTTATGATGTTGTGCAACTCAGAACACCCGAAGCCCGAAGTTCTGAAGTAATTCTCGTCTATGAAAATCAAAAGGCCACGTGGAGGCAGATCTCGTACTTCAGAGATTTGACACTCCAGAGGATTGTGCATATTAAAATGGAAAGTCCCAAAATCCAGAGTTTCGAAGAAGATATTGGTCGTTCGTTTGCAAAGGACTAAAAACCGTTGAATTTATCTCTCTTTGGAAAATTTACCACCTCGTCGCTTCACGAGTTTTGCGATTAAAAGCGGTCAAAAATCCTCTAAGTCCGAAGTCTCGAAGTATTTGTGGATCGTTGATCCTTGCAACCAACTAGAAAGGAATATCATCCAAAGCCCCAAAGTAATTGAGGATTGTTGATCTCAACTCAATGAGGACCGCCAATCTTTGGAAGAAGACCGTTATTTGACCATTCGGCTATTCAGAGGAATTGAGACCTTCAACGTCGAAATGCCCGAAGCCCGAAGACTCAGAGCGCCTAGTTTTCAACACACGGTCACATGAGAAGCTAAACTTCAATTTTTTTTTGGCTCTTGAGTAAACTCAGAAAGCCCAATTCCATCATTGAAGGGGCTATAGTTCCCAAAGAAGTGGTCATCCCCGTGTTTTTCGGCTTGAAGTCACACAGAGGATTTCATGAACCTTTTTTTTGTTTTTCTTCGTACAGGAAATAGGTAAGAACGAAAAAATATAACAATTTTCTCTGTTATTTTTTTTTTAAGATGGACACCTCTAGCATTTTAGGACCAACTCAAGGACATATTCTTCTTGGAAAGAACTATGAGTTTTGGTTTCTTACAATGAGATCCTTCTTGCAAGCACAAGAGTGTTGGGATCCGGTGGATCTTGGATATGTGGAACCAGATCCAGCAGACCTTCCTGCCATGACCACCCAACAGATAAATGCTCAGGCAACACAAAGGAACAGAGAAATAAGGCAAAATTGTGGATTCAAAACTAAGTGGATGACTCAATTTTCTCAAAAATAACAGGCGTTGTTACTTCAAAATAGGCTTGGGACATCCTTAAATCCACCTACCAAGGAAATGACAGGGTCAAAATAGTTAAACTACAGACCTTGAGGACGCATTTGAAGACTTTAAAATGACAGAGTCTAAAAACATTGATCAATTTATGACCGTCATGGGAATTGTAAACCAGATTAGATTGACTAGTGAAGCCATCCCTTATCAATGAATTGTTGAGAAATTTCTTAGAAGTCTACCAAAGAAATTAAAAATGGTTGTTACAACCATCCTTGAATCCAATGATCTGTCAAATTTTTCAACAGATGAATTGATGGTCTCTCTGTTGACACATGAGACTAGACTACATCTCGAAGATGAGTCAACAAACAATGCCTTCAAGGCTCAATTATCCTTCAACAGAGGAAGAGGCAGAGGTCACCGAGGAAGAGGGAGAAGTCCAAGTAACCGTCACTCAAGTGAAGGTCACAGAAAACATAACCAGAATCTGAATTTCCAAGGTCACACATAACAAAACTAGAATCAGAACTTCAAACCTCAAAGAGGCAAAGGGAGAAGATCAAATGTCAAATCAAGCATACAATGTTATTACAGTAAGAAGTTTGGGCACTATGAATCTGAATGTCGGAAGAAGCAAGAATATCAACTCTCAGGCATAGCACATGTCTCAAATCATGAGAGAGAAACCTCAGATGGTATGTTTCTCTCATGCCACAAGACTGAAGAACAACATAAAGATCTCTAGTTTCTCAATAGTGGCTGCAAAAATCACATGATAAGTAACAAAGATTTACTCTCATTCATTGATTCTTCAATTTCATCTGATATTACACTTGGAAATGATTCTTTAGTCAAAGTTCAAGGAAAAGGAACTGTACTTATTCTTACAAAACAAAATGTAAAGAAAGACATACACAATGTCTATCATGTTCCATATCTAACACATAATCTGTTAAGTGTAGGAAAACTAGTTGAACATGGCTATACGTTACTTTTTGAAGGAGCATCATGTAGGATATATGATAAAACCCCCAACAAAAAATTGATTTCTAAAATCCACATGACCAGGAATAGAATGCTTCCCCTGACCCTTAGAATTGCAAAACTGATCTAATCATACGCACAAAGTGCATCCACCCCTAATGAAAATATGGTTTGGCATATAATATTTGGACATATACCCTTTCAGAGTCTAAGTATTCTACATAAGCACTCCATGGTCAAAGGTCTCCCTATCTTCAAAGAGCACAATCCGCCATGTGACTCTTGCATTCTTAGAAAACATAAGAGAACTAGTTTTCCATAATCCTCCACTCAAGCCAAACAACACTTAGAGTTGGTTCACACTGACCTATGTGGACCAATGCAAACAAAGTCAATAGGCGGTAGCATTTATTTTCTAATGCTTATTCATGACTTTAGAGGGAAAATTTAGATCTATATTCTCAGACACAAGTTTGAAACTTTGGCAAAGTTCAAAGAATTCAAAACTGAAGCTGAAAAAAAAGAGTGGCAAATATGTAAAATCTCTCAGATCATATGGAGGAGGAGAATACAACTCCAAAGAATTTGCAAATTTTTGCAAATCACAAGGCATCATCATGCAAACTACAACTAGGTATACTCCATAACAAAATGGAGCGGATGAAAGGAAAAATCAGATAATAATGAACATGTCAAGAAGCCTTCTCAAAGAGAAATGTCTATCAAATACATTTTGGGCTGAAGCAATAACATTCTCAGCTTATCTTCTGAATAGATTTCCAACCACTAGTCTCAAGATGAAGGTACCTCAAGAAGCATGGAGTGGGACAAAGATAAATGTTGCTCATCTTAGGAAATTTGGATGCATAGAATACACTCACATACCTTTCGAATTAAGGAATAAACTGGATGATACAAGTGAGAAATGCATCTTTACTGGCTGTAGTGAAACATAAAAGTCTCACAGGCTCTACAATCAAATCTCAAAGAAACTGATTCTCAGCAGAGATGTAAATTTTTTTGAAAATCAGTTCTGTAACGAGTCTGAAAATTATCCTATGGACAGTCAAGATCCATTGTTGTCACATCTTGAATACACAGAGAATTCAAGAAAAAAAACAAATCAACCTGCTCTTCTAAGGCTGCAGGTACAAGGACAATCTGAAAGTTATCAGGATAACTCATCTTCCAACAGAAACTCTTCCTCTAAACTTCCAAATCAGAGAAATCGATGTTTGAGAGAAATCCATCAATAGTTGGATGACATTGATCAACACAATCTTTTTTCATTAATGTCATGTCAACCCACATCTTTTGAAGAGGCAGCTAAGGAGCCACATTGGGTTCAAGCCATGAACCAAGAGATTGACTCCATTGAGAAGAACAAGACATGGGATCTTGTTTATCTTCCCAGATACAAGAAAAGTATTGGTGTCAAGTGGGTTTACAAAACTAAACTTAAATAAAATGGGCAGATTGAAAAACACAATGCAAGACTTGTTGCCAAAGGATTCTCACAACAACCAGGAATTGATTATGGTAAAAAAATTTCTCCAGTAGCAAGGTTGCACACTGTAAGGACTCTCTTATACATAACAACTAAAAACAAATGGAAATTATACCAGATGGATGTGAAGTAATCTTTCCTAAATGGTGTCTTAGAAGAAGAGGTTTATGTGGACCAACCATCTAGATTTGAAGTCAAAGAGAAGCCAACCAAAGTGTATCGGTTGAAGAAAGCCTTGTACGGTTTAAATCAAGCTCCAAGATCTTGGTACAACATAATTAAAACTTACTTGATCAAGAGTGGTTTCAACAGAAGAAAAAATGAGCCAATCTTGTACACCAAAACAAATAAGCAAGGTAAAATTATGATTATATGTTTATATGTTGATGACATGATATATACCAGAAATCTTGAGTTAACCAGTTTTAAACATGCCATGCAATCTGAGTTTGATATGACAGATCTTGCCATCATGAAATATTTCTTGGGGATTGAGGTTGACCAATCAACCAAAGGCATCTTTTTCTGTCAGCAAAAATATGCAACATACATCATCAAAATATTCCACATGGAAGAATGCAATCCAACAGAAACTCCTAACCCTAGGCACAAAATTGAGCAAGAAAGATGAAGGCTCTAGAATGGACTCTACCCTATACAAAAGTTTAGTAGGTAGTTTGTTGTATCTTACAACAACTAGGCCTGATATTATGTATGCAACTAGTCTTGTTTCGAGGTTCATGGAATCCCCCAAAGAATCTCACTGGAAGATGATGAAAATGATTCTGAGATATGTTGCAGACACTCTCAATTTTGGCTTATGGTACACTTAGACTGATGATAATCATCTCTCTGGTTACACAGACATCGATTTTGCAGGAAGCCTAGATGACAGGAAAATCACCTCAAGACATGCTTTTCACCTGGGCACGAACCTGATTTCATGGGCATCAAAGAAGAAACCAATTGTGTCCATATCTTATGCAGAGGCAAAGTATGTTGCTGCTAGCTCATCTTCCTGTCAAGCTGTGTGGCTGAGAAGAATATTGAATGATATGTCACATATAGAAAAGGAGCCAACTCCTATCTTCTATGACAACACCTCAACAATTTCTCTATCCAAAAATCATGTGTTTCACAAGAAAAGAAAGCATATTGACACTCATTTTCACTTCATATGCGATCTAGTCAATAATGGTGACATAACACTTCAATTCTATGGCTCTCGAGATCAACTCGCAGATATTTTTACAAAGCCACTAGGAAAATCCATTTTTGATTTTCAAATACAACACTTGGGCATTATCAATGCTGATGTTTTTAACTTTTGAGTTTAAGAGGGAGTGTTAAATATATCAGTAACCTCAACAGTGTGTGAGTGTACACTGCCAACTGTCATGGCCAGCTGTATGAGTTAGTTCGGATCTCTTATTTTGTTTCTTGATTTTCTCGAGCCTATTAAGCTCAACTCTTTTTTCACTTAATGAAATACTCAATACTGTTGAGCTCTGCTCATTTTCCTGTTTCCCAATTCCGTCTTCTCTTCTTCTCATTTTGTCAAGTGGAACGCCACTCCACACTCGCCTATGGGCATTCATATATTTTCGCTAACCAAGATCTGCTACTAGGGTTTCTTCCTCTCTCAAGGTTCACATACATACAGATAACACATCCATGACATAATAACAAAATCAAAAACATAATACACAACCATAATACATAGATCCAGACACATAACAATAACAACCAATACACAAATCCCTCCACTTTACAACAATACTACTGCCTGTGCGAGAGATAAGAAAGTAAGAAGACAACACATAAAAAAGAATAGAGGTACAGAGCCTCCTCTTAAATATAACTAATGTGAAATTCTTTGTATCACATCCTGCTTTTTTCCACTATTTCAGCAGTTACGTTTTATTTTTCCCATGATATGTATATTTATCCAACAAAAGAGAGCTCAACTCAAGCACAACCATTCGATCAGATCCAACAACATGCAATACATATGTGAGTAAATTTGTTGATAGCCCTTGGATTGAAATGGTTATGATAATGTATTGATAAACTGTTTATGATGACGTGTTGTTCTCTCTCGTCAGGAGGTGATGAGACATCAAACGAGCAACTGAATGCATGGCTGGAACCCTTTTATTGGACCAACCGAATGCGTGGTTGGAACCCTTTTGTTAGAACATCCGAGAGTGGTTCAGGCGTTGCAACCAATTCTTATTTTAAAAAGCTTGAAGACAACAGGGGAAGATTTACATTTAGAGGAAGCAAGGATGATGAGTTTGCGTCCAAAAAAAAAACCAAGAATAATGTTAATGTGGTAGGTGGAGGTTCAGTTTCTGGTTCGTTAGGGGCAGTCAATGTTGGAAGCACAACCAATGAGGTGAACTATGCTAGGAACTCAAGTTATAGCATGGCCTGTAATGAACAACAAGCATATAATCCATCTTAGATGAACTCTGGCAGTGTAAATGGTCATTTGTATAACACAAAAGATGTTTTTTAGGGAGCATTTGTCTTTACTACAACAACCAAACCAAAGATTAGCGTTAGATCCAGAAACAAACAAGATTTGCTAACATGAGGATGTGACAACAGTAGTGGCTTGAAACAAGTTGCAGGAGCATTTTATGAATATAAATATACATATGAACATAAATATACATATAAATAAGATATAAATAGATAATGATTAATTAATAGTTAGTAAGAATGAAAAGACATGTCTCAAAGGATTATTTAGCTTAGGTGATGCACATTTGATAATCCATTTGCAGTTGATATGCCTCTTTCTAGACAAAAAATTGCTAATTCTACGGCTCGCAGCTCGGTTGGAATGACAACTAGTAGCCAAAATCCTTCAACCTTCATCTTTAATGCAGAAGTAAGTTTGAATGTGGGAGAAATAAAGCTGCAAGTCCGCTTGTTGAACTGTTTTCATTCTCAGAAGGTTCTTCCTCTAGCTCTATTGCACATGCATTTAGTAGCGGGTCTACAATAGAAACTACCAACAAGGTTAATCTCTCAAGCAACATTGGAGAAATGGGAGCAATTCCTCCAAACTATGAGACACCCCAATGTGAGGGAAAATCATCAAGAAAAGATAGTTCTTGGCCTGCTATGGGGAGTTTGTTTTCGAGTTTGAATTATATTTTTGAGTTTAATGCAAGCAAAGAATTGAGAAAGAGGCACAATACAAGGAAAAATAGAGAAAAATATCAGTTTCCCACATCTATACAATAGAAGCTTGGTAGGTGCTCGACTCTTAAACTAAAAAGGTATGTTCCATGTTCCACTCCAGCCAATCACACTGAGGGAGGCTCACCAATGGACTTCTCTCCTTACAATGAATATGCTTCTAAAGATRAKTCTCCTTTTAACAATCACAACATTCCAGATTTAGGACAATCTTCTTCCACATGGGAAACTTCCATCCAATATGGTGCTCAAAGAAGCTACAATTTGCATGAATCTCTTGTCATGGAAGCCAAGGTCGAAGAGCTAAGGGATACAACTATAAACTTACATATTAGTATGGATAAGATAAGGAAATGAATGCCAAAAGTAGTCCCCAAGAAAATCCATCCAAAGGAGGAGAGAATCTGTCTTGGCAGAGAAGTAACAACACCTATGAAGAAAAATATTTTATTCCTAATAGATATAATAATAGTAGAAGGCCATCTGCTGAAGAGTAGATATCCATTCCGAGTTCTGAAAGTGAGTGGTTAAATTATGAAATAGAAAATGTGAGAATATATGATGGTGGTGCGAAAGAAGAAGCTGAAGAAAGCAGTCAAAGCAAGTAGTTTCCCTTTGCATATTCCTCTGTTGGTGCAAAGGATGAAGAAAGCAGTCGAAGTAAACAATTTACCTTTGCATCTCCCTCTCCAAATTCTACTCCATCAGCATCTAGACAACATGCCAGAAGAAGCCATCGGACAAAAAATGGAGAAATATAAATCCATGGAGCTATGATATTAAGATGACGTGTTGTTCTCTCTCGCTGAGACTATTTGCATAAAGAACGCAAAGCATAATAACAGAGGTGATGAGACGTCAAACTTGAAATCCTATCACGATTGGTCTCTAGAGATGGTAGAGGAATTAAATGATAGTCTATCACAATTGTCAGGAAGGTCTCCATTTGTAAAGGAAACTCTAGAAAAATTAAATGATAATGAGCTTTGGAGATCCAAAATTATTAATGAACTTCTTCACAGGTACAATAAAATCTTAAATTTTTCAACCAATAAATATGTCACATAAATAATTTTTAATTTTTTTAAAAAATTATAATAAAAATAATCTAAATTTTTTAAAAAATAAAAAAATATGGTCAAACTTGAAAACTAATAGAGAGTCAACAAGGTAAGAATAAACAATGGTCTATTGTTTATTGTTGCTTTATCCCACAAACACAGAGCACATAAAGCAATTAATTGAAGACGATACAATAAAATAAATCATAACTCAAAAAAATAATATGTATTCTAATGGGTTATGTAATCTTTGTAAACTAGATATGTATTCTAATGAGTTATGTATTCTTTGTGAACTAGATATAACTATATAAAACTAGGTGTTTTTATATATTTCCTATCCGTTAGAGTTTATATAGTGCTTGTTTGTTTATAATTATCATATAATGTATTATAGGAAAGATTTATAATTACTTAGGGTTCAATAAAATGTAACACAAATTTCTTAGTCATTCATATTTAAATTATAAAATTTATTATAGAGAAATATTTATCATTATCTATTTAATAGCAAGAGTCATGCAACTTATAACTTCCAAATTAATGATATTTATTTTATTTATTCCTTCTTAATATAACAATAAAAACAATATATTCGAAAGTATATTCGTTCCTATATAACAGTAAAAACAATAAGAGTAATAAAAAGTCTATTCGTTACTATATAACAATAATTACAATTCTATATATGGTTACTGCAAAGTCTAAGTCTAATCGTTAGGGTTTAGAGTGCTTGTTTACAGTTTTGAGGTTTGCGTCGGTATTGTTTTCGTTTAGAATTGCATCTAGTACTTTGCAACCAACATGCATAGTGTGCTTTTGCCCGTGTTTAGTATTGATGCCATCTAGTAATCTGGTACTTTGCAACTTGCATGCATGGTGTGCTTTTGCCTGAAAATCAAGTTTAAATGCCATGGATACTTTTTTTTTCTTTCTTCTTAATTTGCCTTTGCCCTAAAATAAGCTTTAAATAAGTTCTATCCTTATGATTTTTATGAAGGTAATGACGCTTTAATTTATATGCTGGTAGCTGCATTTTCATACAAACCTTTTGTTCTCTCTTTGTTTTCATCATGAATTACTTTTATTAAAAAAAAAATACTATAAAGTTTTTAATTTCAAATACTATATGAAGTTTTTAATTTCAAATACTATAAGAATTACTTTTATTCAAAAAAAAATATCTAAATTAATAATTATACAAAAATTATATTTACATTTTATATTTTTATAGTGTTGTTCCTATTTAACAATTTGTTCATTCAAAGAAATTATTCTTAGAAGGAAGGTATATTTAAGTTTTTAATTTCAAATATTATAACAATTATTTTTATTAAAAAAATTTAAATTAAGAATTATAAAAAAATTATATTTAAATTTTTATTTTTATATTTAAATTATTGTTAAAAGGCAGGCATATTTAAGTTTTTAATTTCAAATATTATATCAATTACTTTTATTAAAATTAAAATTAAATTAAGAATTATGAAAAAATTCTATCTACATTTTTATTTTTATATTTATGATGAAGAAGACTATTAAACATATCTTAATTTATAGTATATTTATTTTTAATTTTTTCCAAACATTTTTAATATTGTTATTGTTTTTTTTACAAATTCAATAGTGAATTCACATATTTATATAAGTATTGTTAAAATAGTTAAATTGTTAAAAGTCAAAATATATGGTAAAAATACATAATGTTATGATATAATAAATTTTGTGAAAATTTATTTTAGTTCTCATGGCACAAGACAGATTCACAAACAATTTTTTCAATGAATATTTAGTTAGTGATGACACATGGGTTTTTCAAATAGTGAGTTTCTTTTAAACTTTGATATATATATGAAAATTCTGATGAGTTTCTTTTAAGATTGAATTTACATTGGAAAATTCACATAATATGAGAATATAAATGAATGCAAAAAATACATATATAAAATAAATTAAAATTTATTTCTCAAAAATAATTATTCCTTAGACTTTGAAGATATTAAAGATTTTCACAGTGAGTCATA
>ML841241.1:59822-75375 GCA_009831015.1 Picea engelmannii | reverse complement strand
TGACTCCGAAGGCGAAGTTGAAGTTGAACAACAAGGAGAAATTGCAGCCGAAGATGCAGCCAACGAGCGATTAATAAAAGCTATCGCCCGGATGAGTTCCAAAACAAAGATGGACATTCCAGTTTATGAAGGGAATCTGGATGCAGAAGACCTTCTAGATTGGATTAGAGCTCTTGACACCTACTTCAATTATGAAGATATTGAAGAGGATAAGAAGTTTAGGCATGCTGTTACCAAATTGAAAGGACACGCAACATTATGGTGGGACGAGCTTCAAGCAGATAGACGTTCCAAAGGCAAGCAAAAGATTAAAAGCTGGGATCGAATGATTGCGAAGATGAAGGCAAAGTTCATCCCAAGGGATTATCAAATCACACTGTTCAGGAGAATGCAGAACCTGAGACAGAAGTTGATGACAGTGAAGGAGTATACCGAGGAATTCTATAAGCTAAATATCAGAGCAGGTCATAAGGAGAGCGATGATGAAAAAGTTGCCAGGTATATGAATGGCTTAAGATATGATATCCAGGATGAGATGAGTATGAAAACCATCAGAACGGTCGAGGATGCATATCAGATGGTGTTGAAAGCCGAAGAGAAGCTGAGCCGTAAGCCAGCACAGCGAGGCTGAGGTAGGAGCCAGCCAAAAGGTAAGTCAGTTGCCCAAGATAGGTTTCAGAAATCCAAGGACGACTGGAAAAAGCCTCAGACTAGAACAAAAAGAGGTGGAAGTTCACAGCGAGGCCAGCATGTTGAACAACAAAGGAAGCAGATAGAACAGAGCGGAGGATACACTGATAATGACACATTTCCTCGTACCAAAGGTAGAGGAAGAGGCCGAGGTGGAGTCATAACATGCTTCACGTGTGGAAAGAATGGACACAAGGAAGTTGACTGTCCAGATAGGAAGAAGGATGGAGGAGAAGCTCACATCGCTGAGGCACAGAGGCGAGATGCTGAAGCAGAAGATGCAGAAGATGGAAGGTCGCTGATGATGCGTAAGGTTCTCTTAACACCCGAGAAGGATGTGGAGGACATAGCTCAAAGAAACAAACTTTTTAGAACCACATGCAAAACCAAAGACATGAAGTGCAAGGTTATTGTGGATAGCGGAAGCACAGATAATATCGTTTCAACCGAGATGGTGGAGAAATTAGAACTGGAGACAAATGATCACCTGAGTCCATATAAAGTTTCATGGCTACAGAAGGGACATCAGGTAAGTGTCACTAAACAGTGCTTAGTTGACATCAAGATAGGAGGATATAATGATAAAATACTCTGTGATGTTATTCCTATGGATGTATGTCATTTATTGCTAGGAAGACCATGGCAATATGACATAAACATAATTCATGATGGGAAGATGAATACGTATACTTTGGAGAAGAATGGAAGAACACATATGCTACTTCCAATTAAGGATAAAGAAGAAAAACTAGAACCGAGAAATACTGTACTTCTCATGAGTGGGAAGGAACTTCTGGCAGAAGTAAAGAAGAAGGAAGATCCACAATTCTTTGTGGTCAGGAAACCAAAAATCATTTTGACCAGCACAAGAGTGGATGACTTGCTGGAAGAAATTCAGGAACTGCTGGAAGAGTTCGCTGACATTGTGGTAGACGAATTACCTCATTCGTTGCCGCCAATGAGGAGTGTGAGTCATCATATAGACCTCATACCAGGAGCCAGTTTGCCAAACAAAGATGCATACAGGTTGACGCCGTAGGAGAATGAAGAAGTTAAAAGGCAGGTGTAGGAACTATTGGATAAAGGACTGACCAGGGAAAGTTTAAGTCTGTGTGCCGTTCCAACGGTACTGAGTCCAAAGAAATATGGAGGCTGGAGAATGTGCACAGATTCCAGAGCCATTAACAAGATAACCATCAGGTACAGGTTTCCATTGCCACGGATGGATGACTTGATGGACTGTTTGAGTGGAGCCAAATTTTTTTCAAAGGTTGATTTGAAAAGCGGATACCATCAGATTCGCATGAGGGAAGGCGATGAGTGGAAGACAGCCTTCAAAACCAATGAAGAGTTGTATGAATGGCTAGTCATGTCGTTTGGCTTGACGAATGCACCGAGTACCTTCATGAGGCTAATGAATGAAGTGCTGAAGGAATTCATTGGTAAGTTTGTCATTGTTTATCTGGATGACATATTGATTTTCAGCAAAACAAAAGAATGACATCTGAAGCATTTAGCTGCAGTAATGAGGAAGCTACAACAGGAGAAGCTGTTGATCAACATGAGGAAATCTTCATTTATGAAGACAGAACTCATTTACTTAGAATTTTTCATATCGGCGAATGAATTAAAGATGGATCCAAGTAAAGTGGAGGTAATTAAAAATTGGCCATCACCGAGAAATATTTTCGAGGTGAGAAGTTTTCATGGACTGGCTAGTTTCTACCGAAAATTCATCAGGAATTTCAGTGGAATTAGCGCAGCAATGATGGATACTGTCAAGAAAAGACATAAATCTTTTCATTGGACTGAAGAGGCAGAGAAGAGTTTCAATCTGTTGAAGTGAAAGATCACAGAACAGTCGGTTTTGGTGTTGTCGGATTTTACGAAAGTGTTCCAGGTAAAATGTGATGCAAGTGGCTTTGCCATAGGAGCGGTTTTGAGCCAGGAGGACAGACCAATTGCATATTTCAGCGAGAAGCTGGATGAGGCAAAAGTAAAGTACTCCACATATGACAAAGAATTTTATGCTATCATACAAGCATTGAAGAAATGGAGGCATTATTTGATTCCAAAGGAATTTGTTTTATATAGTGATAATCATGCATTGCAGTTTGTGACTCAAAAGGAGAAGTTGAATCAGAAACATGCTAAATGGGTAGAGTATATGCAGAATTTTACATTTGTAATTAAACACATTTCAGGTACTACTAACAAAGTGGCTGATGCTTTGAGCAGGAAGTGTTTGTTGCTGCAGGAGTTCTGAGTCAAAACATTGGGTTTTGAAAATCTTAGGGACATGTATGCAGGTGATGCAGATTTTGCAGAGGCATATGAAGCAACTGAGAATCCAGTTCTCAGAGGCAAAATCCCATGGATAGATTATATGATCCAGGAAGGATTGTTGTTCAGAGGCAATCAACTATGCATTTCGAATTGCTCCATGAGGGAGAATCTGCTAAAAGAAAAGCACAGTGGTGGATTGGCAGGGCATTTTGGCCACGACAAGACATTTGCAAAGATGATCGAAGTATACTTTTGGCCAGGAATGCAGTTAGAGGTCAAGAATTTTTTCGACAGATGTAGGATTTTCCAGCATTCAAAGGGCAGGAAGCAGAAGGCGGGATTCTATCAATCATTACCCATACCCGAGAGGCCATGGGATGAAATCAGCATGGATTTCATATTGGGATTGCCTAGGATGAAAAGAGGACATGATTCAATATTTGTGGTGGTTGACAGGTTTTCCAAAATGGCACATTTTATTCCATGCCAGAAGACCAGCGATGCGACTCATATCACGAATTTGTTCTTCAAGGAGGTCATTCGACTTCATGGTTTACCCAGAAGCATAGTATCGGACAGGGATACGAAATTCATTGGACATTTCTGGAGGACACTCTGGAAGAAGTTGGGAACTAACTTAATGTTTAGTTCTGCCTATCATCCTCAGATGGATGGGAAAATAGAGGTGGTAAATAGAAGTCTAGGAGACTTATTAAGAAGTTTGGTGACAGAGCACCATAGCAGTTGGGACAACGTGTTGCCACAGGTAGAGTTTTCATACAACGACTCAATGAACAGGAGCAGAGGAAAAAGTCAATTTGAGATTGTATATGGCAGGCAACCGAGAGGAGTTTCTGAACTGAGAGATTCAGAGAAGATAATAACTAAGAGCGCAAATGCTGAAGAATTCACAAGGTGATGGAAGAACTTCACATCAGGGTGAAGGAGCGATTGCTGAAATCAAACCAGGAATATAAGTGCAGAGCGAATCAACATCGGAGACAACTTCAGTTCGAAGTTGGTGATCTAGTTTTGGCACATTTGAGGAAGGAAAGGTTTCCGAGGGGAACATACAACAAGCTAAAAATGAAGAAAATTGGGCCATGCAAAGTCCTAAAGAAATTAGGGGAAAACGCTTATAAAATTGAGTTGTCGGATGAGATCGGAATATCTCTGACATTCAATGTCTCAGACTTATATCCCTATAAGGCTGAGGAAGCAGGAGCTGGAAGTGATGAATAGCCAAAAATCCAGTGGCAGAGGCAGATGCCAATTGTAGAAAAGCCACAGATGGAGCGTATACTTGACAAGAGAGTGAGTAAAAAGACCAAGCGGAAGCAATACTATGAGTATCTGGTCAAATGGAAAAACCATCTAGTGGAAGATGCCAGCTAGGAGACTGAAGCAGATATTCAAAAGCATGGACAGACCGTGCAGGAGCTCATGGACAGGAGCCCATGAAAGTTTTCAAGCCGAAGAGTACGATGTAGGAGCATCGCCAACTCATCAAGCGAGCCAGCACATCAAGCGGAGATCAACTAGATAAACAAACCCAAATTTTTGAAGTTCTTTGGGATTGTAGCGCAAGTCTTTAATGAAGCACCAAACCTTCAAGGAACCATTTATGAAGGAGCACCTTTTTTATATTGTATCAGACCTTGAGCCATACGCTCTTGTCTGAAGTAGATAGGAGGCATTTAATCTAGTTAATGTAGGTAGGTAGGATTTTATTTCTAGATTAGACAGTTTTAGATGGAAGGAGGGAAAATGGATATAGACACCCTCATTGTATCATTGTAACATAGTGGAAGCATTCAGGAGAAGAGAAGATCAAGCAGAGAATAGTGTATGAAGAACACCCATGTACAGGAATTTGAATTAATAGAAGAAAGTTCTGATTCAAACTCATGGTTGGTGTTGTTTCTCTGTGTATATTGTTTATGTGCTCTTGAATGTTTGCTTCTTGATATGCATTTGATTTGTATATGCTGTGCATGTGATTTCATGTTTCAAACTGAAGTCTGAATGGGAGAGAGAATGAGTTTCAATTGTTTCTCTATCTGAGCCGGGAGATTCCTGCAAGGTGTGCAGTTGACTTCATTCGCAAGGAGTGCGTTGATGAAGGCTCAGTAGTTTAACTCTTGTTCTCATTCAACCAGAAGTGGATTTGGGGTTGCTGAAGCCGTGAAAGAAGTGCGCAGGCTGAAGAGGAAGTCTCAGTTGTGAATCTGAGCAAGGAGATTGAAGACTGCTGCTGCAGGTGTGCGCAGAGTCAAAAGAAGTTCGAACACTTGAAGTGTTTGCAGGGTTTCCGCAAGGAGTGCGCGCAAAGAGATCTCTTTTCTAAGAGACCGAGAAGTGTAAAGAAAGCTCAGGAGGAAGAGAGGCCTTTAGAATTATTGAAGGGTTGCACAGGAGATTTTCGTGCCAAGAAATCCCCAAGGGGAAAAGGAAATCAACAGTCAGGTTGGATCTCGTGGAGGTGCGAGGAGGTTACGACCACACCCGAGCCAAGCTCGAAAGGTCGGTGCGCCGTGGGATTAGTGGTTATTTTCCCGTTAGTCGTTAGATCACGGGAAAGTTGCACTGGGTTTAAGCCCTAGTGTGCATAGGAGGAGTCATCGGGATATTAGAGTCATCGGGGTTTTGTTAAGCCAGAGAATCAAGACCTTGTGGTTCTCGAAATCCTGAGGAAGGATCTTAGCCGTTGATCCTAGAAGGACACATGTCAAGAAGCCAGGGAGCCATCGGAGTTCAGTTCATCGGAGAATCAGAGTTTCCAGAGGCATAGAAACCTCGAATGGAGGAATCGCGATCTATGATTTCCCGATAGGATCAAAGCCATTGATCATAGTAGGGACACGTGGCGAGAGATCCTGGAGAGTCGGAGTTCGACATTTCGGGGTTTCCGCATACAATGGACTTGTTGTATTAGAAATCACAATTTTGCGATACCCGATAGAGCGACAAGGAAGCGGTGAGATGGAGGAGAGCCTTCACACGTGCATCGGGGTTCGGCATTTTAGGATTCTCGGTGACGGGAAACTCACGACAGGAGAAATCGTGAAATCCCGAAACACGATGGTCCCACAGTCTTAGCATTTTAGTGGAGGACAGGTGTTGGAAGGTCGAGCCTTGCAGTGGGCCAACGCCAGGCGGCATCGGGAATCGGAGAATCAGAGATCCTGAGGGTGTGAGTTCTACGCATTTCAATTTTGCGAATTCTGAAATCCCGATAGGGGAAAGGACCGTGGTCTTGTAGACCAGTAGGTCACATGTGAAAAGGAGTTAGCCGGAGGAGCTAAGGGGTGCAGAGAGCGCCATCACAAATCGGGAATCGGGGATCCGTGAAGGAAGTGGATCACGACAGCGAAAAGGTCGATTTCTCAACGGGGAAATTCCTGATAGGAACCATGTAAGCATTCGAAGAATATTCATCGAGGTTTAGGGATTTGTAAGACCTGATCTTGTGAGTGCAGGACTCACGATCACGCGAGGTCCGATTTCCCAATAGGGTAAAGGGAGATCATAAGGTGAGTTCTGTGGGTGTAGAAAAGTCCCGATAAGGGATTTGAAGAGTGTTTCAGCTCTTTGGGCCGAAGGAAAAGAAGGTCCTGGTGGGAGCGGACGTGCCCAGTTGGTGCGTTTTGCGTCAAGTGGTATCAGAGCGAGAAAATTTCTTTGTTTTCTATAGCAGAGAAGAAGAGAGAATTTCACCATGCCACCGAGGAGAGAAAGGAAATAACCCGATCCAGAGGATATGGGAAACCCAAGAGGAAGAGGGAGACAAGCACATAATCCAGATATTGAAAGGCAGATACATGATCTTCTAGCGAGACTATAAGATATGGAAGCAGCGCAGAGACGCACAGCCAGTGCTGGAGATCTGAGTGACTCTGAAGGCGAAGTTGAAGTTGAACAACAAGGAGAAATTGCAGCCGAAGATGCAGCCAACAAGCGATTAATAAAAGCTATCTCCTGGATGAGTTCCAAAACAAAGATGGACATTCCAGTTTATGAAGGGAATCTAGATGCAGAAGAACTTCTAGATTGGATTAGAGCTCTTGACACCTACTTCGATTATGAAGATATCGAAGAGGATAAGAAGGTTAGGCATTCTAGTACCAAATTGAAAGGACACGCAACATTATGGTGGGACGAGCTTCAAGTAGATAGACGTTCCAAAGGCAAGAAAAAGATTAAAAGCTGGGATCGAATGATTGTGAAGATGAAGGCAAAGTTCATCCCAAGGGATTATCAAATCACACTGTTCAGGAGAATGCAGAACCTGAGATAGAAGTTGATGACAGTGAAGGAGTATACCGAGGAATTCTATAAGCTAAATATCAGAGCAGGTCATAGGGAGAGCAATGATGAAAAAGTTGCCAGGTATATAATGGATTAAGATACGATATCCAGGATGAGATGAGTATGACAACCATCAGAACGGTGGAGGATGCGTATCAGATGGCGTTGAAAGCCGGAGAGAAGCTGAGCCGTAAGCTAGCACAGTGAGGCCGAGGTAGGAGCCAGCAAAAAGGTAAGTCAATTGCCCAAGATAGGTTTCAGAAATCCAAGGACGACTGGAAAAAGCCTCAGACTAGAACATAAAGAGGTGGAAGTTCACAACGAGGCTAGCATGATGAACAATGAAGGCAACAGACATAATAGAGCGGAGGATACACTAATAATAACACATTTCCTCGATCCAGAGGTAGAGGAAGAGGCCAAGGTGGAGTCATCACATGCTTCACGTGTGGAAAGAATGGACACAAGGCAGTTGACTGTCCAGATAGGAAGAAGGATGGAGGAGAAGCTCACATCACTGAGGCACAGAGGCGAGATTCTGAAGTAGAAGACGCAGAAGACGGAAGGTCGCTGATGATGTGTAAGGTTCTCTTAACACCCGAGAAGAAGGTGGAGGACACAACTCAAAGAAACAGACTTTTCAGAACCACATGCAAGTCCAAAGACATGAAGTGCAAGGTTATTGTGGATAGCGGAAGCACAGATAATCTCGTTTCAACCGAGATGGTGGAGAAATTAGAACTGGAGACAACTGATCACCCGAGTCCATATAAAGTTTCATGGCTACAGAAGGGACATCAGGTAAGTGTCACTAAACAGTGCTTAGTTGACATCAAGATAGGAGGATATAATGATAAAATACTCTGTGATGTTATTCCTATGGATGTATGTCATTCATTGCTAGGTAGACCATGGCAATATGACAGAAACGTAATTCATGATGGGAAGATGAATATGTATACTTATGAGAAGAATGGAAGAACACATATGCTACTTCCAATTAAGGATAAAGAAGAAAAACCAGAACCGAGAAATACTGTACTTCTCATGAGTGGGAAGGAACTTCTGGCAGAAGTAAAGAAGAAGGAAGATCCACAATTCTTTGTGGTCGGGAAACCAAAAATCGTTTTGACCAGCACAAGAGTGGATGACTTGCCGGAAGAAATTTAGGAACTGCGGGAAGAGTTCGCTGACATTGTGGTAGATGAATTATCTCATTCGTTGCCGCCAATGAGGAGTGTGAGTCATCATATAAACCTCGTACCAAGAGCCAGTTTTCCAAACAAAGCTGCATACAAGTTGACGCTGCAGGAGAACGAAGAAGTTAAAAGGCAGGTGCAGGAACTATTGGATAAAGGACTGATCAGGGAAAAATTAAGTCCGTGTGCCGTTTCAATGGTACTGAGTCCAAAGAAATATGGAGGCTGGAGAATGTGCATAGATTCCAGAGCCATTAACAAGATAACCATCAGGTACAGGTTTCCATTTCCACGAATGGATGACTTGATGGACTGTTTAAGTGGAGCCAAATTTTTTTCAAAGGTTGATTTGAAAAGCGGATACCATCAGATTTGCATGAGGGAAGGCAATGAGTGGAAGACAACTTTCAAAACCAATGAAGGGTTGTATGAATGGCTAGTCATGCCATTTGGCTTGACGAATGCACCGAGTACCTTCATGAGGCTAATGAATGAAGTGCTGAAGGAATTCATTGGTAAGTTTGTCATTGTTTATCTGGATGACATATTGATTTTCAGCAAAAAAAAAGAAGAACATCTGAAGCATTTAGCTGTAGTAATGAGGAAGCTACAGCAGGAGAAGTTGTTGATCAACATGAGGAAATCTTCATTTATGAAGACAGAACTCATTTACTTAGGATTTTTCATATCGATGAATGAATTAAAGATGGAACCAAGTAAAGTGGAGGCAATTAAAAATTGGCCATCACCGAGAAATATTTTCGAGGTGAGAAGTTTTCATGGATTGGCTAGTTTCTACCAAAAATTCATCAGGAATTTCAGTGGAATTAGCGCAGCAATGATGGATACTGTCAAGAAAAGACATAAATATTTTCATTGGACTAAAGAGGCAGAGAAGAGTTTCAATCTGTTGAAGTGAAAGATCACAGAATAGCCGGTTTTGGTGTTGTCGGATTTTACGAAAGTGTTCCAGGTAAAATGTGATGCAAGTGGCTTTGCCATAGGAGCGGTTTTGAGCCAGGAGGACAGACCAATTGCATATTTCAGCGAGAAGCTGGATGAGGAAAAAGTAAAGTACTCCACATATGACAAAGAATTTTATGCTATCATACATGCATTGAAGAAATGGAGGCATTATTTGATTCCAAAGGAATTTGTTTTATATAGTGATAATCATGCATTGCAGTTTGTGACTCAATAGGAGAAGTTGAATCAGAAACATGCTAAATGGGTAGAGTATATGAAAATTTTTACATTTGTAATTAAACACATTTCAGGTACTGCTAACAAAGTGGTTGATGCTTTGAGCAGGAAGTGTTTGTTGCTGCAGGAGTTCCGAGTCAAAACATTGGGTTTTGAAAATCTTAGGGACATGTATGCAGGTGATGCAGATTTTGCAGAGGCATATGAAGCAAATGAGAATCCAGTTCTTAGAGACAGAAGCCCATGGATAGATTATATGATCCAGGAAGGATTGTTGTTCAGAGGCAATCAACTGTGCATTCCGAATTGCTCCATGAGGGAGAATCTGCTAAAAGAAAAGAACAATGGTGGATTGGTAGGGCATTTTGGCCACAACAAGACATTTGCAAAGCTAAGCAAAGCATACTTTTGGCCAGGAATGCGGTTGGAGGTCAAGAATTTTGTCGACAGATGTAGGATTTGCCAGCATTCAAAGGGCAGGAAGAAGAATGCGGGATTCTATCAGTCATTACCCATACCCAAGAGGCCATGGGATGAAATCAACATGGATTTCATATTGGGATTGCCTAGGACGCAAAGAGGACATGATTCAATCTTTGTGGTGGTTGACAGGTTTTCCAAAATGGCACATTTTATTCCATGCCAGAAGACCAGCGATGCAACTCATATCGCAAATTTGTTCTTCAAGGAGGTCATTCGACTTCATGGTTTACCCAGAAGCATAGTATAGGACAGGGATACGAAATTCATTGGACATTTCTGGAGGACACTCTGGAAGAAGTTGGGAACTAACTTAATGTTTAGTTCTTCCTATCATCCTCATATGGATGGGAAAACAGAGGTGGTAAATAGAAGTCTGGGAGACTTATTAAGAAGTTTGGTGACAGAGCACCATAGCAGTTGGGACAACGTGTTGCCACAGGAAGAGTTTGCATACGACGACTCAGTGAACAGGAGCACAGGCAAAAGTCCATTTGAGATTGTATATGGCAGGCAACCAAGATAATTTTCTGAACTGAGAGATTCAGAGCAGATAATAACTAAGAGCGCAAACGCTGAAGAATTCACAGAGGTGATGGAAGAACTTCACAGCAGGGTGAAGGAGCGATTGCTGAAATCAAACCAGGAATATAAGCGCAGAGCGGATCAACATTAGAGACAACTTCAGTTCAAAGTTGGTGATCTAGTTCTGGCACATCTGAGGAAGGAAAGGTTTCCAAGGGGAACATACAACAAGCTAAAAATGAAGAAAATTGGGCCATGCAGAGTCCTAAAGAAATTAGGGGAAAACGCTTATAAAATTGAGTTGCCAGATGAGATCAGAATATCTTCGACATTCAATGTCTCAGAATTATATCCCTATAAGGCCGAGGAAGAAGGAGATGGAAGTGATGAACAACCAGAAATCCAGTGGAAGAAGCAGATGTCGATTGCAGAAAAGCCACAGATGGAGCGTATACTTGATAAGAGAGTGAGTAAAAAGACCAGACGAAAGCAATACTATGAGTATCTGGTCAAATGGAAAAACCATCCAGTGGAAGATGCCAGCTGGGAGACTGAAGCAGATATTCAAAAGCATGGAGAGACCATGCAAGAGCTCATGGACAGGAGCCCATGAAAGTTTTCAATCCGAAGAGTATGATGCAGGAGCATCGCCAACTCATCAAGTGAGCTAGCACATTAAGCGGAGATCAGCTGGATAAACAAACCCAAATTTTTGAAGTGCTTTGGGATTGTAGTGCAAGTCTTTAATGAAGTGCCAAACCTTCAAGGAAACATTTATGAAGGAGCGCCTTTTGTATATTGTATCAGACCTCGAGCCATACGCTCTTGTCTGAAGTAGATAGGAGGCATTTAATCTAGTTAATGCAGGTAGGTAAGATTTTATTTCTAGATTAGACAGTTTTAGATGGAAGTAGGGAAAATGGATATAGACACCCTCATTGTATCATTGTAACATAGTGGAATCATTCAGGAGAAGAGAAGAGCAAGCAGAGAATAGTGTATGAAGAACACCCATGTACAGGCATTTGAATTAATAGAAGAAAGTTCTGATTCAAACTCATGGTTGGTTTTGTTTCTCTGTGTATATTGTTTATGTGCTCTTGAATGTTTGCTTCTTGATATGCATTTGATTTGTATATGTTGTGCATGTGATTTCATGTTTCAAACTGAAGTCTGAATGGGAGAGAGAATGAGTTTCAATTGTTTCTCTATCTGAGCCGGGAGATTCCTGCAAGGTGTGTAGTTGAATTCATCCGCAAGGAGTGCATTGATGAAGGCTCAGCAGTTTAACTCTTGTTCTCATTCAACCAGAAGTGGATTTGGGGTTGCTGAAGATGTGAAAGAAGTGTGCAGGCTGAAGAGGAAGTCTCAGTTGTGAATCTGAGAAAGGAGATTGAAGACTGTTGTTGCAGGTGTACACAGAGTCAAAATAAGTTCGAACACTTGAAGTGTTTGCAGGGTTTCCGCAAGGAGTGCGCGCAAAGAGATCTCTTTTCTAAGAGACTGAGAAGTGTAAAGAAATATCAGGAGGAAGAGAGGCCTTTAGAATTATTGAAGGGTTGCACAGGACATTTTCATGCCAAGAAATCCCCAAGGGGAAAAGGAAATCAACGGTCAGGATCTACAGGGGAGATTGATAAAACCCGTCAGTCATTGGATCTCGTCGAGGTGCGAGGAGGTTATGACCACACCCGAGCCAAGCTCGAAAGGTCGATGCACCGTGGGATCATTGGTTGTTTTCCTGTCAGCCGTTAGATCACGGGAAAGTTGCACCGGGTTTAAGCCCTAGTGTGCAGAGGAGGATTCATCGGGATATTAGAGTCATCGGGGTTTTGTTAAGCCAGAGAATCGAGACCTTGTGGTTCTCGAAATCCCGAGGAAGGATCTCAGCCGTTGATCCTGGAAGGACACGTGTCAAGAATCCAGGGAGCCATCGGAGTTCAGTTCATCGGAGAATCGGAGTTTCTAGAGGCATAGAACCCTCGAATGGAGGAATCGCGATCCATGATTTCTCGATAGGATTAGAGTCGTTGATCACAGCAGGGACACATGGCGAGAGATCCCGGAGAGTCGGAGTTCGGCATTTTGGGGTTTCTGCATACAATGGACTTGTTGTATTATAAATCACGATTTTTCAATACCCGATAGAGCGATGAGGAAGCGGTGACGTGGAGGAGAGCGTTCACACGTGCATCGGGGTTCGACGTTTCAGGATTCTCGGTGACGAGAAACTCATGACAGGAGAAATAGCGAAATCCTGAAATGTGACGGTCCCACAGTCTTAGCATTTCAGTGGAGGACAGGTGTTGGAAGGTCGAGCCTTGTAGTGGGCCAACGCCAGGCGACATCGAGAATCGGAGAATCGGAGATCCCGAGGGCGTGAGTTCTACGCATTTCAATTTTGCGAATTCCAAAATCCTGATAGGGGAAAGGACCGTGGTCTTGTAGACCAGTAGGTCACATGTGAAAAGGAGTTAGATAGAGGAGCTAAGGGGTGCAGAGAGCGCCATCACAAATCAAGAATCGGGGATCTGTGAAGGCAGTGGATCACGACAGTGAAAAGGTCGATTTCCCGACGGGGAAATTCCCGATAGGAACCAGGTAAGCATTCGAATAATATTCATCGAGGTTCGGGGATTTGTAACACCCGATCTTGTGAGTGCAGGACTCGCGATCATGCGAGGTCCGATTTCCCAATAGGGCAAAGGGAGATCATAAGGTGAGTTCTGTGGGTGTAGAAAAGTCCCGATAAGGGATTTGAAGAGTGTTTCAGCTCTTCGGGCCGAAGGAAAAGAAGGTCCTAGTGGGAGCGGGCGTGCCCGGTTGGCACGTTTTGCGTCACAATGCAACTTATGAAACTATATGCAACTATATTGCAACAATTTTGTATGCAACTATATGCAAATATGAAACTATATGCAAATATATGCAACTATATGCAACAATTCAACTTATCATGTTTTTTAGTGACTATATGCAACTTATGCAACTATATGCACTATGCAACTATATGAAACTATATGAAAATATGTAACTTATCCAACTATATGCAACTATGTAACTATATGCAACTTTATGCAACAATCACTACTACATATGACCAAATTTGCCACGGTTTTTTGTTGTTATTGCCACACATATCCGTCGCACTTTCCACGAAAGCAAAGACTATTTTTCGTCGTTATTTTATCATCTCTATATCCACGAACCAGGTGTTCATGGAAACATCGATGAAATTATCCCTCCACGTGTCATCACCATCAAGATAGGTTTACCTTATAAAGCGTGGAAATAGCAACGAAACTTCGTCACAGTAGGGACGAAAAACCATGCCAAAGTAAAAAACTTACCAACAGATTACGACGTAGATGCCATACGTTCGACACAAAACTGTGGAAAGTTGCAACGCAAAAGCATGGAAATAGCAACAAAAATGTTTGGCAGAGACAAAATTTATGACGCAAATGCTATATGTGTGATGCAAATCCATGGAAAAGTGCGACGAACTTTCGTCACTATTGCCACGCTTGTTCAAAAAAAATCATAACCCTGCGACGAACTATCGTCGATATTGCCACGCTTCCTTTAAGTTTAAAAAAAAAAATCTACATCAGATATGGTATACAATATTGAGAAGCTAGATGTTGGGATTCGTGATTCGTGATTGACCCATAGCCTTGTGGTTGATTCATTCCCTTACCAAAAAAATGAAGGTTACTCACACTCATATGAATGAAAGAAATCAAAGTTGTTCCCACGAAAAAAGTTGTAACGCTTTGAAAGAATGGTAGATCAAAATAATGAGCACTTGTTTAAACAAAGACACTTACACCTATTCAAGTAAAGGTAACTCACCCTATTCAAATGAAGGTACATGATACCATATAAATGAAGAGAAATGGAAATATTTAACTCGAAGGGTAGTTCACACCAAATAAATTTAGTGTGATCACAATGTTTTGAAACAAAGGGTGATCACACTACTCTAGGTGATAGTTTCTCACACCACCATAAATGAAGGATGATTGCACTTGTTGAAGTCGGGGTACTCACATTAATTCCAAAAAATGGTAACACATACCACTATAAATGAGTAGGAATCACACATGATGAAGGGAAGATAGAAAATATTTCACTTGGAGTAATGAAATTTGGTGGGAAGTAGAATAGCTAGTAGTATATGTTATAGTCTTAATTTCCACCCTACATGCCAGAAGGGAATCCAACAGAAGATGAAAGTCAAAACACATTTCTTGCTCAGGATTTAGGAATTTTTTTTAGGGTCTTCACATGGAATATAGGAGAAAACATGTGATGATAGTCGTTGGTCGTTTATAATGCAACAAGCGATGATCCCTGCAACCTTCTAGATTTGCAAAGTTATGAAGAGGTAAGTGAGGGATCAGTTGTATCTTTGTGGAATGGGGCTAGAAGATCACATCATTCAAGTTTCCAGTGGGTTCCTGAATATCTAGAAGATCTCCCAAGCCTCTTCCAAGGATATATATAAAGAAGGAAAGTATTTAGAAAGAGGGGGAAGAATATTTTGCATAGTTATGATGTCCAATTATAGAGGTGCTTCTCCAGTCACAACGACCACAATCAAATTTCCTAGTCAGATTGAGAAGCTGAGGAGGAATTAGGAGCAAGGAGAAAAGAGAAATGATTTCACATCCAAGGTATTATGTTTGATGTGTTTCCTACATGTTAATGAATAAATCATTGGTTTCCCCTAAATGTGTTTGTATTTGATTTGTAAATGCTTAGATTTGGTCTCATGTTAAATAGATCAGGATAGATCTAGTGAATTGGATTTTTGTAACATTAGGAGAGAAAGTAGATCAATAGTTGTTTGTATTCTC
>ML841241.1:29627-59722 GCA_009831015.1 Picea engelmannii | reverse complement strand
CCCATGACTAGGGTTGACATCAATGAAAACAACCAATCTTCCAACAACCCTAGTCAAATGAAGGTACATGATACCATATAAATGAAGAGAAATGGAAATGTTTAACTCGAAGGGTAGTTCACACCAAATCAATTTAGTGTGATCACAATGTTTTGAAACAAAGGGTGATCACAATACTCTAGGTGATAGACTTGGTGGAAAGATTAAAGGGTGGTATGACATGAAATATTGATATGGTCCTACAAGGCTGAGTGTGCTTTGTTGCAATCTATTGCAACTTTTCTTTTCCAAGAATATGATAGACTTGGTGGAAAAACAAAATGCATGGGATTGGAATATAGTAAGGATGTTCTAGTCTGAGCTTGTGGTGATCTAGGACTGATACTTATTTGTGTGTTGATGTGAAGAACTTGTTGTCAGGTCAAGGTGATCAATATCCATTGAAGATGTCATGTCCATGATCTGATGTGTTGCTCCTAGAGTGTAAACAAGAAAACTCCAACGATTAATGTGCACAATGAATATGGAATGTGTTATATGGTACGAATAAGCACTGGTGGTGGTGTGCATCCATGTTGGTGAAGTATACATATGAAGAGAATGTATATAGCCATGTTTGAATTACATTGAAGGATAGAGAACTAGAGAAGCCACCTAAGGTGTAGTGTCATTATGGACAATATCTAGCTGAGTAGACATAACAGTAGAATGCTAAGGCTTTGGTGTTGTTGTTTAAGAAAGAATGGTTGTACATTGACCTATATAGTTATGTAGTTCTAACTAGAGAAACCATCTGAGGTGTAGTGTCTATGTGGACAATATCTGGATGAGTAGACGTAGCAATAGAATGCTAACATTGTGGTGTTGTTTTTGTTTAAGAAAGAATGGTTGTACATCTACCTATATAGGTATGTAGTTCTAACTAGAGACTCCATCTAAGGCGTGTAATGTCAATGTAGACAATATCTGGTTGAATAAACATAGCAATAGAATGCTAAGGATGTGGTGTTGTTTAAGAAAAAATGGTCGTAAATCTAACTCTTTATATGTAGTTCTAAATTGTTGGAAAAGTTAGCTAATAATGACATAAATATTATAGCTGGTGAGGAACAATTTCTGAAGGAACTATTGTATACAAAAGTGTAGTTGTTGGGTGGTAGTTCTTGCGAATCCTACATTGTGCAAACATTATCTACTAAAAGTCTTGTAATTATCATTGTTGTAGCCAGCGAGAGGACAAGGGAAAACAATTATGGAACTAGGTATAATAGATCATATATGTATTTTGTTAATTGGTGTGTGGTAGAAAAAACAAATATTGAGTTAAAAATCATTGGGGAGGTTTGGGATTTAGAATGAGAATAGCAGAGTGAGAATGCATCCAGGTAGAAGGATGAGAATGTATTATTTAGAGAGTTTGGAAGAGGGATAGTGCAACCATATGAGATGAGATTGATTGATGTGATGTAAAAGTGAGAGAGAAATGTATTTATGTATTATGTTTTGTTCGGTCTTAACATTATAAGGAAGAGGTATTGCAAGAGGTGAGTTGATGCAGACCCTCTTCCCTCGGGTCGGGATCCACATAGGATCTTCACTAAAACCACGCCAAGGGTTAATCAAACCCTTTGTTTAAGCCAGAAAGGACCTTAGGTTTCGGGAGTTGGAGAGTCCCGATGTATTTCCACAGCTCTTGGCAAATGTAGAAATGCGAAATGTCAACGAAGGTTGACTGCTCCAACGCAACGAACACACACCACCTATTACCCACTAGTTTTGGCTTTCGGGAATTTGAGCGAACAACCAACAATTGTTCCTCTTCCCTTATGATTCCCCAAACTCTAAAATTCCAGAATGTTGAAATGGGCTCAACGTCCCAAGGAATGCGAGATCGATGGCCTTTCAGGATTTTCGCCGAAGCTTGACCCCTCTTTTGACTTCACCGCACGTATCCTCTGACCGATACTTGGGACCCACCTTTCGACGTTTCTCTCTTCACAATTTCGGGAGTTGCGTTGACCATGCAACTCTATCTCTTGAGTCCCGAAACCCCAAAATTCGATTGGTACCCAACGACTATTGTCCCTCAACCTTTTTAGGAATTTTTCCTTTCCCTCTTCGGTATTTTATGAATCGGGAGTTTGAAACTCTCGATTCCAAATTCACTGCATCCTCTACTTCTCGAACTCCGAAAAACTGAAATGCCAAAATCCCACACCAAAGGCACACCACATTTCATGACTTCAGGATTTTCAATGCAAAGGGTCTTGGTTCCTTGTCATTGGAATTTCCAGTATGCTGAACCCTGAATTACCGAAATTCTGAAATTCCACACCTGATAATTCCTTTCGCGATCCGGGAATTTGCGTGACCAAGGATTTTGGCCTGCACTCCAAACTTGCGAATCTCGAATCCCCAAAATGATCTGATAACTCAAAATGACCATGATCAATAGTCCACATTGACTCTTGATGTCAGGGTGGTGGATTCATCCAACTTCTAACCACCTTACAGCTCCTCTGAATCCTACGGTCCTCTTGACTTCGCGAGTTCTCCACAGAGAATTTTGACCACCAGATGCACTCCTCAATGGCCCATGTCCAAACGACTCGGTGTTCTCCCTCCTAAACTTGACTTCTATGAGATGATTTCCATCTCCGTCTCCCTTTGAGCACTTCAAAGGTGTTATCCTTCCTGAGATTTCACTTGTAAACTCAAGCTTCCCAAAAGGATGCTTGCTCGCACTCCTTGCGGCAAACCTTCAAATAACCTTTGGTTATTTGAGTCTCCAACCCTGTGCACTCTTTGCAATAGTGGTCCTCTCAATATTCCCCTTAGTTGATAAGTTCTAAGGCTCCAACCAGCCTGCACACACCTTGCACGGCTCTATGCTTCACCTGCACTTCAGCTGGTATGAGAACAATGGTATCTCTCCCGAGCTTTCTGAGATGAAACTCAGAACCTCGTCAACGCACACCTTGGGGACGTTCACTGCACTCCTTGCAGGAATTTTCAGGAAGAGAAACAATTGAAACTCATTCTTCTCCTCTCTCAAACTTCATACATTCACCATGAAATCATACACACAATGCAGCATTGAAACAAATGCATAACAGAAAAACAAATCAACTGTAAACATACCATTTAAAAAATGTAAACAATAAGCATTATAACACCATGAAAGTTGAGTCAAAGCTTCATATATTAACTCAAGTGCTCCTGTACATGGGTTCTTCTCTACAACTCTCTGCTACAACTCTATAGCTTATGAATTCTAAATGATTATCCAAATTTTTTTTTGATACAAGGGTGAGGGTGTCTATATCCATTTTCCCTCCTACGTTTCTTAACTGTCTAATCTAACATTCATATATACCTACTTTACATTAACAGACTTAAATGCCTATTACATCCGGCAGATGAGAATAATTTCTCCAGATCTGTTCGTATCTCCAAGACATAAATGTAAGTATGCTTCTCCTAGCTATTACATTAATGCTTCATATTTCAAAATTCAAAATGTTTTCATAAAAACATGTCCTTTTTGCATCCGCGTGTTCAGTTGTTCCTTTGACTAGGCTTTGGCTTTCTACGATGCTCCTGCATCATACTCCCTTGCTTGAAAATTTTCATGAACTCCTTCTCATGAGCTCTTGCACGGTCTGTCCATGCCTATGAATCGCTGCTTCATCTTCCCAACTGGCATCTTCAACTAGATGTCCCTTCCATTTGACCAAGTATTCAAAATACTCTTTTCTCCTAGTCTTTTTGCTAACTCTTTTGTCAATTATGCTTTCCATCTGTGGCTCTACAGCTACAAGCATTTGTTTTTTCCATTGAAACTCTTTATGTTCCTCCTTTTCTCCTGCTTCTTTATATCTGTAAGGGTACAAATCCACAACATTGAATATCGGTGAGATTCCGACCCCATCGAGTAATTCAATCTCATATGCATTTGCCCCAAATTTCCTTATGACCTTGCATGGTCCAATCTTTTTTATCTTCAGCTTATTATACGTTCCCCTTGGAAACCTTTCCTTCCTGAGATGCACAAGAATCAGATCACCAACTTCAAATTGAAGTTCCCTCCTATGTTGATCTGCTCTCCACTTGTATTCTTGACTTGAACTCTGCAATCGCTCCTTAATTCGACTGTGAAGCTCCTTCATTCTTTCTACAAAGTCCTCTACACTAGCACTCCTGAATTCATCTTTTTCTGCATCTTTCAATTCAGAAACTCCCCTTGGCTGCATTCCATATACAATCTGGAATGGACTTTTCCCTGTGATTCTATTGAGTGAATCATTGTAAGCGAATTCTGCCTGTGGCAGAATGTGATCCCATTGACTGTGGTGTTCAGTCACTAAGCTTCTTAACAAATCTCCCAAGCTCTTGTTTGTGACCTCTGTCTGTCCATCCGTCTGAGGATGATGTGCTGAGATAAAAGACAAACTTGTCCCTAACTTCTTCCATAAGGTCCTCCAGAAATTCCCTATGAACTTGGTATCTTGATCAGACACGATACTCTTTGGCAAGCCGTGAAGTCTGACAACTTCCTTGAAAAACAGGTTCACAATATGAGTTGCATCACTGGTTTTCTGGCATGGTATGAAATGTGCCATTTTTGAAAATCTGTCGACTACCACAAAGATTGAATCATATCCTTTCTGTGTCCTTGTCAGTCCCAATATGAAATCCATGCTCACTGCGTCCCACGACCTTTCAGGTATGAGAAATGGTTGGTATAACCCTGTGTTCTTCCTTTATCCTTTCGTGTGCTGACAAATTCTACACCTGTCCACAAATTTCTTAACATCTGTCCTCATCCTTGGCCAAAAATATGAGCCATTCAACTTTGAGAACGTCTTGTCATGACTGAAATGTCCGACCAATCCTCCACTGTGTTTTTCCTTCAACAAATTCTCCCTCATGGAGCATTTCAGAATACATAGTTGATTTCCCCTGAACAATAATCCATCATGGATCATGTATTCAGTCCACTGGCTTCTATCTTTGAGAATTGGATTCTCAGATGCCTCATATGCCTCTTTAAAATCCGGGTCATCCCTATACATTTCTTTGAGGTTATAAAAACCCAAATTCTTGACTCTGAATTCTTGCATAACCAAACATTTCCTGCTCAAAGCATCAACAACTTTGTTAGTAGGTCTAGAAATATGCTTAATCACAAAAGTAAAATTTTGCATGTATTCAACCCATTTAGCATGTTTTTGGTTCAACTTCTCCTGTCGAGTCATGAATTGTAAAGCGTTATTATCATTGTACAAAACAAACTCCTTCGAAACCAAATAGTCTCTCCATTTCTTCAATGCTTGTATGACAACATAGAATTCTTTGTCATATGTGGAGTACTTAATCTTCGCTTCATTCAGTTTTTCACTGAAATATGAAATCGGCCTATCGTCTTGGCTCAAGACCACTCCAATTGCAAATCCACTCACATTACACCTGACCTGGAATATCTTGCTAAAATCTGGCAAAACCATAATTGGTTGCTCAGTGATCTTCTTCTTCAGCAGATTGAAACTCTTCTCTGCTTCCTCCGTCCAGTGAAAAGACTTATGTCTTTTCTTCATTGTATCCATCATTGGTGCATTAATTCCACTGAAATTTCAGATGAATTTCCTGTAGAAGCTAGCCAAACCATGGCATCTTTGAACTTCAAACACGCTCTTTGGCGATGGCCAATTCTTAATCTCCTTTATATTTTATGGATCCATTTTTAATTCATTTGTAGAGATAACAAAACCCAAATAAATGAGTTTTGTCCTCATAAATGATGTTTTCTTTATATTAATCAACAATTTCTCCTGCTGTAATCTCGTCATTACTGCAACTAAATGCTTTAAGTGTTCTGCTTCTGTCTTGTTGAAAATCAATATATCGTCAAGATATACAATGATGAATTTCCCTATGAAATCCTTCAGGACTTCATTCATCAACCTCATGAAAGTACTGGGCACATTCATTAAGCCAAATGGTATGACAAGCCATTCATACAACGCCTCATTCGTCTTGAATGATGTCTTCCATTCATCACCTTCTCTCATTCAAATTTGATGATACCCACTTTTCAAATTAATCTTTGAAAAAAAAAATTCTCCACTCAAGCAATCCATCAAGTCGTCCATCCTTGGCAATGGAAATATGTATCTGATGGTAATCTTATTGATTACCCTTGAGTCTGTACACATTCTCCAGCCTCTGTCTTTCTTTGGGCTAAGCACTGTCGGAACAATGCATGGACTCAAGCTTTCTTGAATCAATCCTTTGTCCATTAAGTCCTGGACCTATCTCTTATATGCTTCATTTTCCTGTGGCGTCAACCGATATGCTTCTTTGTTTGGAAAACTGGCTCCAGGTATAAGATTGATATGATGGCTTATACTCATGATAGGTGGCAATGAACAAGGTAGTTTTTCCACTACTATATCAACAAACTCTCCCAACAAATCCTAGATTTCTTCTGGTAAATCATCTATCCTTGTACTGGTCAAAACAATTTTGGGCTTCCTAACCACAATAAATTGTGTGTCTTCCTTCTTCTTAACCTCACCAAGAAGTTCCTTCCCACTCATGAAAAGTACAGTGTTGCTCATTTCTGTTTTCACTTCTTTATCCTTAATTGGCAGCAACATGTGAGTCCTACCATTTTTCTCCAGGGTGTACGTGCTCTTTCTCCCATCATGAACTACGTTTCTGTCATATTGCCATGGTCTACCCAACAATAGATGACAAACATCCATGGGAATGACATCACATAATATTTCATCTTTATATCCTCCTATATTAAATTCAACTAAACACTGTCTAGTGACATTTACCTGATGTCCTTTTTGTAGCCACGAAACTCTGTATGGGCTTGGATGTACCACAGTCTCCAGTTCCAGATTTTCTACCATCTCTGTAGATACGAGATTGTCTATGCTACCGCTGTCCACTATGACCTTGCATACCCTATCCTTAGTTTTGCAAGTAGTCTGAAATAGATTGTTTCTTTGGGTTGGGTTCTCTGCTTCCTTCTCTGGCTTCAAGAGAAATTTCCTCATCATTAAAGATATTCTGCCCTCAGCATCTTCTGCCTCAACATTCTATCCTTGAGCTTCAACAATGTGAGTTTCACCACCATCTTTCTTCTTATCCGGACACTCATAGGATTTATGTCTAATTTTCCACAGACGAAGCATTTCACTTCACCTCGTCTGCCTCTTCCTCTTCCTCTGGCTCAAGGAAGAGTATTTCTATCAGCATACTACCTTCCTTGTGATCTTCCTCCTCTCTTAGGTTGAGTTTGAGGTTTCTTTCCCTCTTCTTTAGGTCTCTGAGTTTTGTCTTGGGCAATCATTTTTCCTCTGTCTTGACTTCTACCTCGACCTCTTTGACCTTGCTTCTGGCTCAGCTTCTCTTTAGCTTTTAGAGCTATCTGATAAGCATCTTCCACATTTTGAATGGTCAGCATGATCATCTCATCTTGAATGTCATATCGTAGACCATTTATGTACCTGACAACCTTTTCATCATCGCTTTCTCGATGACCTGCCCTAATGTTTATCCTGTAGAATTCTTTAGTGTATTCTTTTACTGACATCAACTTCTGTTTCAAATTCTACATCCTCCGAAATAGAGTGATTTGACAATCCCTAGGTATAAATTTGGTTTTCATCTTTGCAACCATTCTATCCCAGCTTTTGATTTTCTACTTGCGCTTGCAGCATCTGTCAGCCTGCAGTTCATCCCACCATAGCACTGCATGCCCTTTAAGTATAGTAACAACATGTTTGACTTTCTTATCTTCCTCGACATCCTCATAGTCGAAGTATTTGTCTAGAGCACTAATCTAGTCTAGAAGTTCTTCAACATCCAAGTTGCCTTCGTACACTGGAATGTCCATTTTTTCTCTGGCACCTATCCTTGCAACAACCCTGAATAAGCGTTCATCTGCAACATCTTCGACTGCAATTTCTTCTCCTTTGTTTCCAGCTTTATTTTCACTTTCAACCTCCCTGATATCCCCAACATCGACTGTGTGCCTTTGTGTTGTCTCCATAGCATCAAGTCTGGCACGTAACTCACGCATTTCTCTTTCCACTGCTGGATTAGGAATTGGCCTATCTCTTCTTCTTGGCGACATGGTTGTAAAATGTCCTCTTTTCTCTTTGCTACAGAAAGCAAAGAACTTGTTCTGGTCTCTGATACCACTTTTGACGGAGACCCTCTGCCCTCAGGCCGGGATCCGCACAGGATCTTCACTAAAACCACACCAAGGGTTAATCAAACCCTTTGTTTAAGCCACAAAGGACTTCAGGTTTCGAGAGTTGGAGAGTCCCGATGTATTTCCATAGCTCTTGGAAAATTATGAAATGCGAAACGTCAATGAAGGTTGACTACTCCAACGTGATGAGCACACGCCACCTGTTACCCACTAGTTTTAGCTTTCGGGACTTTGAGCGAACAACCAACAGTCATTCCTCTTCCCTTATGATTCCCCAAACTCTGAAATGCCGGAATGCCAAAATGGGCTCAACGTTCCAAGGAATGAGAGATCGATGGCCTTTTGGGATTTTCACTGAAGCTTGACCCCTCTTTTGACTCCGCCACACATATCCTCTGACTGATACTTGGGACCCACCTTTTGGCGTTTCTCTCTTCACAATTTCAGGAGTTGCGTTGACCATGCAACTCTACCTCTTAAGTCCCAAAACCCCGAAACCCAATTGGTACCCAACGACTGTTGTCCCTTGACCTTTTCAACAATTTTTCCTTTCCCTCTTCGGGATTTCATGAACTAGGAGTTTTAAACTCTTGATTCCAAAGTCACTGCCTCCTTTACTTCTTGAACTCCAAAAAACTGAAATGCCGAAATCCCACACCAAAGGCACACCGCGTTTCATGACTTCAAGATTTTCAATGCAAAGGGTATCGGTTCCTTATCATCGGAATTTTTGGTATGCCGAACCCTGAATTAACGAAATTTTGAAATTCCACACCTAATAATTCCTTTCGCGATCCAGGAATTTCCGTGACCAAGGATTTTGTCTTGCACTCCAAACTTGCAAATCCTGAATCCCCGAAATGATCTGATGACTCAAACTGACCACGATCAATAGTCCACGTTGACTGTTGATGTCAGGGTGGTGAATTCATCCAACTCCTAACCACCTTATAGCTCCTCTGGATCCTACGATCCTCACGACTTTACGAGTTCTCCACAGATAATTCTGACCACCAGATGCACTCCTCAATGACCCCTGTCCAAATGACTCGCAGTGTTCTCCCTCCTAAAATTTAATTCTATGAGATGATTTCAATCTCCATCTCCCTTTGAGCACTTCAAAGGTGTTATCCTTCCTGATCTTTCACTTGTAAACTCAAGCTTCCCAAAAGGATCCCTGCTCGCACTCCTTGTGGAAAACCTTCAAATAACCTCTGGTTATTTGAGTCTCCGACCCTGTGCACTCTTTGCAACAGTGGTCCTCTCAATCTTCCCCTTAATTGATAAGTTATAAGGCTCCAACCAACCCGTGCACACCTTGCACAACTCTGTGCTTCACCTGCACTTCGGTTGGTATGAGAACAACGATATCTCTCTTGAGCTTTCTGAGATGAAACTCAGACCCTCGTCAACACACACCTTGGGTATGTTCACTGCACTCCTTGAAGGAATTCTCAAGAAGAGAAACAATTGAAACGCATTCTTCTCCTCTCTCAGACTTCATGCATCCACCATGAAATCATACACACTGTTATCACCCTATAATTTATAGGATCAACTGGTGACTGAAATGTTATCTCTCTAGTGTTTTTTGTTTGTCAAATGATTCTTCATTCTGCAAATAATTTGAGAAAAGAAAGAAAAAGAAAAAAGAAAAAAAAAGAAAAAAGAAAAGAAATAAAAAGAAAAAGAAAAGAGGGCATAAAAGAATTTCAATAAGAGCCCCATGCAATAACATTGACTTGGTCCATACCTTTCAAGCATGGCCAAGTTATTTTAAATTGATGTTGATAGGAATAGTGAAAAAGCTTGGCTAAACTGTTTAATCTTAGCCAAGTGACCTAGGTTAGTTAGTGAATAAATCTGGCTAGACTGTTTAATCTTGGTTAGGTAGCCCCATGATAGAGTAAGTTCTTAGCCCAACAGTTTAATTTGGGCTAATTGTCATAGGGAGTTAGGTTAGAACTTAGGTTAGTTTTCTTGATTTAAATAAAACCATCTCGATGATCAATGTTGGACCATGTTTTGGATGCTCGAAAAGTTGTTTTCCTAACCCCTTGGTGATGTAAATATGTAAAAGCTTGGGAAAAACCCATGAGATGCTCTTATCCTAAGTTTTTCCAGGCGCATACGCTTTCACACCCACATTTATGCACTGCTCATGTATCAACGGCCCAGATGATCGCGCCTAGATCTACGGTGGAAAAATCTTTCCGGACCCCCCCCTGACCGTTCTACCTTTAACGGAGGGGGGGGGTCCAGAATCGCTGATAATGCATGTGCACATATGGATGGCCCAAGTTTCAGTGCTTAGATCTATGGTCTGTATTGGATTCTAGACCCCCCCGTCCATTCTGCCTTTAATGGAGGGGGGGGTCCAGAATGTGTGTTAAAGAGCACGCATAGATCTGCGGTCCAAAGGAAAGTGCATAGATCAATGACCCAAGGTATTTTTCGGGCCCCCCCGACTGATCTACCTTTAACGGTGGGGGGGGGGTCTGGAATGGAATCTTACTCTGGCGAGCCCCCTATCTATACATGGCATGAATCTACTGGTCCCAAATCCCACTGCCTCTAACTGCCTGACATACCACATCACCTACTGACATCATCATCCACCTTTCCAAAAGAGTCACATCCCATAACTCCGTCAGTCCTTCTCCCTCATTCACTCATGGCAAGTCCCCTCATAATGATTTTTTCCCCAATCGATAACCGCCACATCACCCATCCGTATCCCTCAGTCGTTGTCACCTACCATCTCACATTCTAAATCACTTGTTGGCCATTTATTACTAGATAACTTATCGGTTAACCAACTGACCTGTCCCCCGCACCCAACGGATACCCGTTTACTCAAAATTACCTTCACTCTTCATTCCTTCACCATTTACCCACTAATGGCACCAGAGAATTTACCCCGTCTTCTTCTCCATTATAGTCAGTCGCCCCCATCTACAGTCACCCCCGCTAATATTGTTTTATTTGCAGGTATTGTTACATTAATGGTGCCAAAATCAAAATGAACAGAAGGAGAGGAGAATCCGTTTCTCCCACCTCCTGTCGATCTTGACAGGATTCCACTGGCCGACAAAGACTACTTAATCGCAGACCTTCAATCATGGCTTAAAGAAGTCTTCTTGGACCAGAGTGATGAAATTGGACTCTGGGAGTCCAACCTACCCCTGTATCTCTTCCCCCAGATTCACCATTTCCCAAAGTTCACCCTCATGTGCCAAGCCCACTATGTTCCCAAGCAAAGACCCATCGTATCCTCGTTCGGGGAAGTTCTCTTCCTCATCACGCCAGAAACCATCGACCAAATGATGCAAATATCTCGAGCCAACTCAGCATCACCTTTTAACCTTGAAATCCTTACAAAGTTATACCAGAAGATGACTTTTCCTCAAAGATCTCAAATATTTGAGCTTTTTCTTCCACAATCCTCTCAGCTCCCTGCTACAAATCCCCCTTATCCTTCCTCCATGTTCTCAACCAAAGGAAACCATGTTATCACGTCCCTATGCACCTTGTTGGGTTATTATTCAGATTAGTGGGTAGATGAACCCATTCTAGGATTTTTGTCTATTTTCTCCATCGATGAGAAGCCTACTACACAGTTCGACTTCAGCACGTTCCTGGCAAACAATATTCACGAGCAATTTGTCAATTTCACCACAGAAGGCATGTTCCGGTATTCTTCAATACTCGCATACCTGTTCGTTTTCTTCCAAGTGGACAGATTTTCTTTTTCCATGCAGAAGATGGACGGAGATGGCAGACCCCAGGCAGTAATTGTGTGGACTTCCCTGCTCAGACATAACTCCACATAATTTAGTTTCAAGTAGTTCATCGATCAATTCTACCACCTAGTGGTGAGTATGCTCAACGAAATACCTAAACCCAGGATTAATGACGAAGTTCAGAGGATCCTACATCTCTCAGATCATACAAAGACTGGTGATTGGTACCTGTACCAAAATCACATTGAGATTAAAGTCTATGGGTGCTAGTTGGTCCCATATAAACTGCCCAAATACTTACCTGTCAGAATTTTTGCTCTGGAATACATAAGGCAGATGATAAACTCAGACGATATTCACTTTGTTTCTTTAAAGAAAAAGCAACAGCTCAGACTCAAAGGGCATATTAGGTCTTTCATCTGCAACAATCGAGGTGCCAGGGAGGAAGCAGACAGGCTGCTGAAGGAAATGAAATTCTTCATGAGTTTCACATGGCACTACGATCTGTGCAGGATCATTTCAGAGATGAGGATAAAAAACAAGAATATCCTTTATGTCCATGAATCTAGGCCTGAGGTAGAGAAATTTGCAAACCATATAGGATGGGAACCAAACACTTTGGTTGAAACAGAACAACAGGACCCCCCAGTCACTGTATCACAGACAACCACACCACAGGCTCCAAAGGAGAAAAGGCCTAGGTAGGATCTGTCACCTCCTGTCACTGAAGTGTCATTAGAAGAATTCTGACTGCATACCAAGAGGCCAAAAACCAGTCCATCTCCTGACCCGGTTGGAGAAAAGTAAATTCCATCCACTACAGTGACAGAGGTTGATCAGTCGCTCCGCAACACAAGCAACAAGCAGATTATAACCACTGTGTTACCAAAGAAGACTACAGATACTCCACCAATCAACCAGCTAGGCAAGACAGGACCAAAGCTGAGCATCTTTGAGAAATATGACTTGATCAAGAAAAAGAATCAAACTTTGGCCAATAGCACATATGCCCAATTCTAGAAGCAGACATTGACTGCACAACACAGGCTGCTATCAGTGTTCGACATGGAGAAGGGAAGAATGCACATGGCATTTCTCCAAGCACAGGTGCCAGACCCAAAGGTAATCACCGACTATAAAAGGGAAACCTTTGAATTCTAGACCAAAGATGTGCATCCTGCCGATCAAATGGATCTGCACAGGAAAACTGGAGAAATGGTTTTCTCCATGTTGGCACATGCTTCCACTACTGCTTCCAGGTTACAAGTGTCTTTGAACAACGTCCAGACATAGTTGAAGTTGGAGAAGATATCATCCTTTGCCAAGGACAACAGGATCAAGACATTGGAGGAGCTGGTCCTCAAGATCGGGTACAATCCCTCGAATGTGAAAGTAGTCAAGGAGATGATCAAGAAGAAAAATGCAGACATAGCATCTTTGAGGAAAAAATTGAAGTTGCCACCAACAGTAGACTCGCAGGCAAAAGAAATAGCAGAGACAGAAGGAGAAAAAGATGAGATGCTGAAGTTAATCATGGAGAAGAATGCACAACTGAAGGAAATGGAAGTTGAGATGGAGAAGCTAGTGAAAGAGAAAGAATAGTCGAAACCCATGGAAGTCATTCCATTGAGTGTAGTTCCACACTCAAGAGTGAGCACAACATCACTAGCAGAAGTCCCATTGGTGAATCCACTGACGCCTCTGGAAAATACAATTGAATTGGCCAAATCTATGGAAGAGATGAACCTGCAGGAGACAGAGATTAGCAGGCTCAAAAAGGAGATTGAAAACCTTCAGGAACTCAAATCTTCTTATCAAACCAATTTCTCGAAGGAAAAACAGGTGTTAGACCAGCTCAAACAAGAGTTACAACAGCTCCGGAAGCAAACAGTGGCAGGTAAAACACTGGCCAAAGTCAAAGAAAGTGTCTGGACAGACATCACCAAGTCTATGAACAAAATATGGCCAATGATACAGATTATGTTTGAGAAAAATGAATTGATGCATAGAAGTAAACAAGCCATCGAGAAGATCATATCAGAACTGGGAGAGATGCCCACACAAGCTAATGAAATCATCAAATTCTTGAATTCTAAAACCAGAGAGGACCTGGAAGAGCTGAGAATTGATGATAGAACAAAGACCATCCTTGAGGTCAAAAGAGTCTTGACCAAGAGAGTACTGATGCTACAGCTAGAAGAAAAGGTTCAGGCCATGGACCTAGGGGTACAAAAGTTTTTCAACAAGATTGAGGCTCTACAGAAGAAAGGTCTTCCTAGTTTGAAGGTGATAAATGACAAATTGATGACGCTCCTAGATTACAAAAAGAGACTAGCCGATGTGGCTAAGGATAGTTCAAAATTTTCAGGGATTCAAGGCAGCATCACTGGAAAAGCATTCCTAGATGCACTTTCGTTAGACATCAGCATTCAGCATGAGATTTGGTATATCTTCATCACCAAGCCTACTTTTGCCAAGTACATAGAGATTGATGAAGTCTATCGAAGGTTACTCAAGGTCAACATTCCCAGTCATCTTCAATGGGAAGAACTTTGCGACTTGATCGAGTAATTGATGAGCTGTCCCAGCCCAGTCAGTTGTCCAGTTAGACGAGGTCATGTAGAGGCCTCACCAACGGTTCACCCAGAAAACAACATGCAGTTGCGACACATCATCAAACAGTTTCCTAGATTCTTGTAATTTGTTAAGTTAGTTAGGCTAAAAATAGATTTACCACGTCTTGATCTTTAATGATAGGATAGTTTGTAATTTTGGGTTATAAATACTTCACTTTTCAAAGTATTGGGGGTTGATCTTTACGCCCTGTGAGCTATCAGACTATAATATTTTTCAAGAGATCTTCCATTAGTACAAAGAGGCATTTTTACAGGATTCTTGCATGTATTCACTGGTGATGTTTTTCTTTCTAAGTTTAATGTTATTCTCGCTTAGTTATCACACTGTTTGCTAAATCTAATCTTTGAAAGTAATGAATGTTGCAGGATTTATCTTTGTATACCCTGTTTCTCACTTTGAAAGATTTTAGTGTTTCATCTTCTGATTTTATGATAAAGAAATTCTTAACTGCTTCTTTGTTGTAATTGACATTCTCACATTTTTTCTGCTATTTCTCATTTATGCTACTAAAAGAATCCAATGATTACATTATCTTGCCCTGTGAAAAGTTTCTCTGTTTTCTGGTTTAGATTTTTATTTTCAATGTACAAACCCCATAGCCCAATGGATGTGTAAACTATCTCAGCCAACCCGACAAATACTACAACAACAAAACCAACATATTTTATTTACCTAGCCTAATATTTTAAATTTGAAACATATCTAAATCATATAGAGAGATCCCTCTCTGAAGTTGGTAGGGCTAGATCCCAACTTCGAAGTGGTTGGATAAAGTTACCTCCTGTAGATTTCTTCTTTCCTGACAACCTCTAGTAAATTTACAGGGCATTAACATAGTGGCGACTCCACTGGGGAACAGAACTGAACAAATTTTAACCTCACGTCTTCTTTTCCTTAGAAGAAAAATTTGCTTCTGAAATATTGCAAATCTGAGAAAGAAGTAATGTTTAGAGGTTGTTGAAAACTTTCAGATATTATTTTCAGACTCGTAAAACTAAAAAGTATATATATATAAATCAAAAAGAAATTTGGCTCCCAAAAGAGCTTATACTCTATCTCACCCAGACCCAGAACCTGCGATAGCAACAGATAATCCAGAACAGTTGCTCAGGAAAAAGACCATTGCTGAAGTTTCAGTAAGACATAATCCCCTTCAGAAGTCCCCTTCTCTTCCAGAGGAGCTTGTTGCCCTCCAGGATCTTGACTTTGACATCCTTTTTGAACAAAGCCTGTTTAGAACGAAATCCGATAGTTTTGTAACTGAAATCGTTCTGGACCCAACCGTCTTGGAACCCTGGACTCCTGAAGTTCTATCTCCCACTACTAAACCTCAAACCACTCACTCTATGCCAGCTAGCCCCTCCTCATCCTCGTCTTCTTTCACCACTCCATCTATCATCCAGGTTATCGTCCTGCCCCCTCCACCTATCATGGCAGCCAGATATGCTCCCTTGGTGTTGGCCGCACCCCTTCATGCTATGCCCCAAGACTATCAAACGAGAATTCCACAGTTCGATGGAATAGGATCCTTGAGCGCCCAACAACATGTTGATAAAATGAATGATTATTTTGACCTACAGGAAGTAGATGGGGTTGACGTTCAAATGAGATTGTTTGCCCAAAGTTTGACGTGTGATGTTAAGAAATGGTATAAAGGTTTATGTGTTGCCTCAGTCCTTGACCTTACCACGTTCCAAAGGATTTTTCTAGACAGATGGGAGGTAAAGAAAAACCCTCTCCAGATCTTGTCAGAATACAAAAACATCAGAAGAAATCAAGGTGAGACAGTACAAGATTACTGCACCCATTTCAATAACTTGTACAATGCAATTCTAGCCGATATTAAACCTCCACAAGGTTTAGCATTGATAAAATTCCCTGATGGTTTTGACACCGATATGTCATATCAATTAAGGGAAAGAAACTCCACCACCCTGGAGGACATGCAGAAAAGTGAAATAAGTGTGGAGGCCAACCTGTTGGTGAAAAGGGCATGACAGAGGACAGAGAGGAGAGTCACAATCAAAGAGGAACCTTCCACATCAACTTCTGATTCCAAATTGGATTCCTTGGCCAGATAAATGGAAAGAATGTTGGAGAGACTTACTGTATCCAAAATAAACCCTCCTAGAGAAAACCCACCAGCTCCTCAAATTTGAAATCCTAACTTCAGAAGAAACCCTCCTCAAATCAGGTAAAGAGATCCTAGGGATCAAAGGGAATAGAGAGGTCCTGATCAACAGATCAAACCTCCCCTACAAGAAAATTATGCCGATGAAGGAGAGGAAGTAATTGAAGAACTGGAGGATGCTCACATAAACCTCATGGCCATTCACGATAACGAAGCTATTTTCCTTACCCGGGAAGAGAAAGAACTTTTTTTCTCAATCAAACAAAGGTAAGTGAAGAAGCTGAAGATGCCGAACAACATGCATTTGAAAATGCTATTTTGGAGGTACACCAACAGTACAATCTGTGAAGTAAAAAGACAAATGGAGGTTCTCCAAAAAAGGTGACCAAAACAAAGAAGACCGTCGAAACCCAAAAATCCCCTAAGCCTTCTGTCGAGAAGAGCCCTGAGAAGGGTAATGTTGAAGTTTTAGCAAAAAGAAACCTTACCATTCTGAAAAGATCATCGTAGTCTGAGGTTTCATCAATTAACCCACCAAATACTTATGGCCAGAAGATCATGGTGGAAAAATCAGAATTGTTGAGCCAAAGCAGAGCACCTACACCTTTCAGCCTCGAAGGGGAATTATCCAAAGTAAAAATTCCCATTCCCCTTTCCGAGTTGTTGAGCAAAGATGCTTACCGTTCACAGGTGATTAAAGCGCTGACCATTGAACCTGATATAGGTACGAAGGCCTTAACTATTGGATCAACGAATCATTTAGATACTGTGAAACTTACAGATGATCAACCTGAACTCCTGTTCGAACCTGAAGTGGATGGTCAGACCGACAATGGTGTTGTTGCTCCTTTTTACATCATCCTTAATATACATGACCTAATTTTGCATAATTCTATGTTAGATTCGGGTGCTTCCCATAATCTGATTCCTAAAGCAGTGATGGAAAAAATGGGACTTGAAGTTACCAGACCTTACAAGGACTTACACTCTTTTGACTCCAGTAAAGTTAGATGTATCGGTTTGATCAAAGATCTGTGTATCACCCTGGTCCAGATTCCCGTGAAAAGCATGGTCATGGATGTTGTGGTTGCAGACATTCCCTCGAAGTATGGTATGTTGTTGTCCTGGTCTTGGGGGGCCAAGTTGAAAGGTACTTTGAAGTTGGATATGTCGTATGCCATTGTCCCAGTTTTTGGTCAACAGAGAAGACTATACAGAGAAACATTGATGAAGTACATGGTTAGCAGCCAAGAAAAACCACATAACTATCCTCTGTACTCTGCACATTCTGACCTGGACTCCTTCATCCTATACAATGATGGTGATACGAGAGAACAAATCATTTAGCTGGAAGAAGATACATCTGGTCCAGACGAAGGCCAAGAAATCGTTAGGGCAGAAAGAAAGAAAAATGTGATAACTGAAGAATTGCCAACGGATTTCTGGAGCATGGAATTTGATGGAGCTTTAAGCAAAGAAGGAGCTAGAGCAGGAGTTTGGTTGCACAATCATAGATCTAGGTATTTGAAAAACCATTCTTACAAATTAAATTTTCAATGCACTAACAATATTGCCGAGTATGAAGCCTTGATGCTCGGTCTGAAACTTCTAAGGAAGGTTGGTGCCAAACAAATTATGGTAAGAGGTGATTCCGAATTAATAATCAAGAAAATTAAAGGTGAGTATGCAACAAAACACCCCTGTCTTAGAGCTTATAGTAATCTTGTTCTAGATGCCCCTAAATGTTTCACTGAAGTTGATTTGCAGGTGATGCCTAGGGGATAGAATATTTTGGCAGACGGGTTAGCTACATCAGCAGCCACATGCAAGATACCTTTTACACGATGGAGGTGAAATGTAGACCAATTGTTCTAGACAACATCAGATATTGGCAGGTATTTGGTAATGATGATCAAATTGAAGATTTTCTGCAATGTAAAAATGATTTCGAGTGTACAAACATAGATTTAGAAAATGAAGATAAAAATGTAAAAAGACCTGATTTTGGAAATGATAGTGTAAATAAGATAGATTCAGGAGAGTTAGGTGATGATGAGATAGAAGCTGATGTTTTGCATTTGAAAAGTAATGTTTTACCTAGGGGTTTAGTTCTTTTAGAGGACTTATTTGATTTTAATGATGTAGCTAAAATCCGAAAATTGAAGCCAGTGGTCAAGAAGTAGAATATTGTAATATAGGGACAGAAGAGAAACTCAGGATGGTGAAACTTTCCAAATCATTACCCCCTGAGCAGAAACTCAAATACATTGAGATTTTCAAGGAATATTCAGACGTATTTGCTTGGGGTTACGAGGACTTGAAAGCTTATGACACTAGCATCATACAACATAGGATTCCAATAAAAGAGGACCAAAAACCTTTCAGAAAGAAACTTAGGAGAATCAATCCCAAGCTACTTTCCCTGATAGAAAAAGAAATAAAAAAAATGTGCGATGCTAAAATCGTAGTCCCGTTATGGTTTTCCAAATGGGTTTCAAATTTGGTCCCAACACGAAAGAAATCCAGAGAAATCAAGCTTTGCATCGATTTTCAAAATCTGAATAAGGTCTCTCTGAAGGACAATTACCCATTGCCAAAAATGGACCACATATTACAAAGGGTAGTCGGATCCAGTCAAATATCTTTGCTAGATGGGTTCTCGGGTTATAATCAGGTCCTCATTCACCTAGATGACCAAGAGAAAACCGCTTTCACAACACCATGGGGTACTTTCATGTATGTGAAAATGCCTTTCGGGTTGATGAATGCCAGGGCCACTTTCCATAGAGCAATGGACATCGCTTTTGTGGAAGAACTCGACAAATTTATTGTCATCTATCTGGACGACATAACTGTGTTTTCCCAATCTGATGACGAGCACTTACAACATCTCAGACGAGTTTTTGAGAAATGCAGGAAATTTGGGATTTCTTTAAATCCTAAGAAGAGCCTTTTTGGATTAGAGGAAGGTAAACTGCTAGGGCACATAATCTCTAAGGACGGAATTAAAATAGACCCCAGCAGAATCGAGGCCATTCAGAAATTAGAACACCTAAGAAACATCAAAGAGTTACAATCTTTTATTGGAAAAATAAACTTTCTATGAAGATTCATACCCAACCTGGTTGAACTTCTTAGAAACATCACAAACATGTTAAAAAAGGACACAAAAATAAAATGGGACATTGAGTCCAGGCAGTCTTTTGAACAATTCAAATGTGCACTCACATAGGCCCCAGTCTTGATCAGTCCTGACTTCACCAAAGATTTCTATCTTTTTTCTTTCGCCTCTGAACATACCATTGCAGTAGTATTACTACAGAAAAATAGCGAAGGGCATCAACAACCCATAGCCTTTTTCAGTAAATCTTTAAGAGATGCTGCTTTGAATTATAAAATAATGGAGAAAAAAGCTTTTGCCTTGGTGAAAGCCATAAAAGATTTAAGAGTATACATTCTCCATTCCCACACCATTGCATATGTTCTGAATGCGGTAGTAAAAGACATTTTAACCCAGGACAATCCGGATAGCCGAAGTGGAAAATGGATTGCTATCATTCTAGAGTATGACATAGAGATTAAGCCTACTAAACTGATTAAAGGTCAAGGTCTAGCAAAGTTAATGGCTGAATCAAATTTCCATTCTCTTGACATTAATTTCTTAGCTGCAGCAGATGAACAAGGTGAGCAGGCGACTCCAAGCGTGAGAGAGGTATTTCTCAACTCTCCATGGTACGCAGACCTGATATTTGTTTTGCATAATTTACAAGCTCCCCCTAGTCTGACCAAGACTAAAGCTAGGTTTTTGAAATTGAAAGCATTAAAATTCTGTATTCTAGAAGGCAATCTGTATTGGAAAGATCCTGGAGGTATTTTGTTAAATTGTCTATTAAAGGATGAAGCTGACAAAGTACTGTAGGAGTTTCATGCAGGAGACTGTGGTGGTCATCTAAACTGGAAGGCCACAGCCAACAAAATCCTCAGAGCTGGATTCTATTGGCCAACTCTATTCGTCGATGTGCATCATAAAGTGACTTCGTGTCATCAATGTCAGCTATTTGAAGGCAAAAGGAAACTTCTTCCTCTACCCCTGAAACCGATCTCCGTTGAAGCCCCTTTCCAGCAATGGGGATTAGACTTCATTGGAGAAATACATCCTCCTTCTTTGGGCTAGCACAGATGGATTCTTATTGCCATGGATTATTTTACAAAATGGATCGAAGTAGTACCAAGCAGGCAAGCCATAGATTCTGTCATTATTAAATTTCTTGAAAATAATATCTTGTCTCGTTTTGGATGTCCTAGAAAAATTATAACTGACAATGCAGCTTCTTTTTGATCTAAGAAACTCATAGAATTCCGCAACCAGTATCAAATTGGCCTGGGACACTCCACTGCTTACTACCCTCAGGGAAATGGGCTGGCGGAATCATCAAATAAAACCCTGGTAAACATTATCAAGAAAACTTTGCAGGAAAATAAGAATTTGTGGCATAACAAGTTGGTTTTCACACTATGGGCCGATAGACTGACCACCAAAAGGTCAATCGGTATGTCCCCATATCAACTGGCCTACGACACAGAAGCAGTTTTTCCCACTTCCTTAGGAGTCCCTGTCATGAAATTGCTGCAAGACATGCAAGCCGAGCCAAACGACTCCCAAAGAAGGATCAACCAAATGATCCATTTACAGCAGTCCAGGGAAGAAGTATACAACAAGACCCAGGTAGTCCAAGAAAGAATTAAGAAGATTTTTGACAAAAGAACCAAGGAAGATGATTTTGAGCTAGGAGATTTGGTGGTGAGATGGGATTCCCGAAATGAAGACAAGGGAAAGCATGGAAAATTCGATAGTCTGTGGAAGGGACCATACATGATTCAAACATTCAGAGGAAATAACGCTTTATTGCTAAACAATAGTGATGGGACAGATCTGCTAGGAGGACCTGTAAATGGAAGAATGCTGAAACATTATTCACCACCTCAGTAGAGACCTAAAGTCACACTTTCCATTGTACAAACCATTTTTTATTTTGCTTGCGAGTTTCTAAGTGAATAACTTTGGTTAGTTGGTTGAAGCCCAAAGAGAAGGCCCTAAGCCGATTGACCACTGTTTTTTCCATTTTTCGAAAATAAAACCAATCAAGCAACAAAGGCGACTAGGGAGGAAGTTTCAGAACATCAGGAATCAGGATTCTTGGCACTTCACAAGGAGAGTACCATCCCCAGGTGGAGCCGCTGTTATCACCCTATAATTTATAGGATCAACTGGTGATTGGAATGCTATCTCTCTAGTGCTTTTTGTTTGTCAAATGATTTTTCATTCTGCAAATAATTTGAGAAAAGAAAAAAAAAAAAGAAAAAAAAAGAAGAAGAAAAGATGGCATAAAAGAATTTCAATAAGAGCCCCATGCAATAACAGTGACTTGGTCCATACCTTTCAAGCATGGCCAAGTTCTTTTAAATTGATGTTGATAGGAATAGTGAATAAGCTTGGCTAAACTGTTTAATCTTAGCCAAGTGACCTAGATTAGTTAGTGAATAAATCTGGCCAGACTATTTAATCTTGGTCAGGTAGCCCCAGGATAGAGTAAGTTCTTATCCCAACAGTTTAATCTGGGCTAATTGTCATAGGGAGTTAGGTTAGAACTTAGGGTAGTTTGCTTGATTTAAATAAAACCAGCTCGATGATCAATGTTGGACCATGTTTTGGATGCTCGAAAAGTTGATTGCCTAACCCCTTGGTCACGTAAAGATGTAGAAGCTTGGGAAAAACCCATGATATGCTCTTATCCTAAGTTTTTTAGGGCACATACGCTTTCGCACCCACATTTATGCACCGCTCATGTATCAACGACCTAGATGATAGCGCCTAGATCTACGGTGGACAAATCTTTCCAGACCCCCCCCCCCGACCGTTCTAACTTTAACGGAGGGGGGGGGGTCTGAAATCGTTGATAATGCATGTGCACATCTGGATGGCCCAAGTTTTGATGCTTAGATCTACGCTCTGTATTAGATTTCGAACCCCCCCGTCCGTTCTGCCTTTAATGGAGGGGGGGGTCCAGAATGTGTGTTAAAGAATGTGCACAAATTTGCGGTCCAAAGGAAAGCGTGCAGATTGACGGCCCAAGGTATTTTTCGGACCCCCCCGACTGATCTACCTTTAACGGTGGGGGGGGGTGGTCCGGAATGGAATCTTACTCTAGCGGGCCCCCTATCTATACATGGCATGAATCTACTGGTCCTGAATCCCACCGCCTCTCACTGCCTGACATACCACATCACCTCCTAACGTCATCATCCACCTTTCCAAAAGAGTCACATCCCATAACTCCATCAGTCCTTCTCCTTCATTCACTCGTGGCAAGTCCCCTCACCATGATTTTTTCCCCAATCGATAACCGCCACATAACCCATCTGTATCCCTCAGTCATTGTCACCTACCATCTCACATTCTAAATGACTCGTTGGCCATTTATTACTGGATAAATTATCCGTTAACCAGCTGACCTGTCCCCCACGCCCAACGGATACCTGTTTACTCAAAATTACCTTCACTCTTCATTCCTTCACCATTTACCCACTCATCGCACCAGAGAATTTACCCTGTCTTCTTCTCCGTTACAGTCAGTCGACCCCATCTACAGTTTCCCCCGCTAATATTTTTTTATTTGCAGGTATTGTTACAATAATGGTGCCAAAATCAAAACAAACAGAAGGAGAGGAGAATCTATTTCTCCCACCTCCTATCGATCTTGACAAGATTCCACTGGCCGACAAAGACTACTTAATCGCAGACACTAAGTGGGATTTCGACTTCGCAGACCTTCAATCATGTCTTAAAGAAGTCTTCCTGGACCAGAGTGATTAAATTGGACTCTGGGAGTCCAACCTATCCCTGTATCTCTTCCCCCAGATTCACCATTTCCCAGAGTTCGCCCTCAAGTACCAAGCCCACTATGTTCCCAAGCAAAGAGCCATTGTATCCTCGTCCGGGGAAGTTCTCTTCCTCATCACGCCAGAAACCATTGACCAAATGATGAAAATATCCCAAGCCGATTCCACATCACCTTTTAACCTTGAAATCCTTACAGAGTTATACCACAAGATGAATTTTCCTCAAAGAGCTCAAATATTTGAGCTTTTTCTTCCACAATCCGCTTATCTCCCCGCTACAAATCCCCCTTATCCTTCCTCCATGTTCTCAACCAAAGGAAACCAGGTTATCACGTCCCTATGCGCCTTGTTGGGTTATTATTCAGATCAATGGGTAGATGAACCCATTCTGGGATTTTTGTCTATTTTCTCCACCGATGAGAAGCCTACTACATAGTTCGACTTCAGCACGTTCCTGGCGAACAATATTTACAAGCAATTTGTCAATTTCGCCACAGAAGGCATGTTTCGGTATTCTTCAATACTGGCATACCTATTCATTTTCTTCCAAGCGGACAAATTTACTTTTTCCATGTAGAAGATGGATGAATATGGCAGACCCCAGGCAGTGACTACATGGACTTCCCTGCTCAGACATAACTCCATGGAATTCAATTTCAAGCAGTTCATCGATCAATTCTACAACCCAGTGGTGAGTATGCTCAGCGGAAAACCTGAACCCAAGATTAATGACGAAGTTCAGAGGATTCTACATCTCTTGGATCATACAAACACTGGTGATTAGTACCTGTACCAAAATCACATTGAGATCAGAGTCTATGGGTGCGAGTTGGCCCCATATAAACTGCCCAAATACTTACCTGTCAGAATGTTTTCTCTGGAATACATAAGGCAGATGATAAACTTGGACAATATTCACTTTGTGTCTTTAAAGAAAAAGCAACAGCTCAGAATCAAAGGGCAGATTGGGTCTTTCATCTACAACAATCAAGGCGTCAAGGAGGAAGCAGACAGGCTGCTGAAGGAAATGAAATTCTTCATGAGTTTCACATGGCACTACGATCCGTGCGAGATCATTTTAGATATGAGGATAAAAAACAAGAATATCCCGTATGTCCACGAATCTAGGCCTGAGGTAGAGAAATTTGCAAACCAGATAGGATGGGAACCAAACACTTTGGCTGAAACAGAACAACAGGACCCCCCGGTCACTGTATCATAGACAACCACACCACGGGTTCCGAAGGAGAAAAGGCCTAGGCAAGATCTGTCACCTCCTGTCACTGAAGTGTCATTAGAAGAATTCTGACTGCATACCAAGAGGCCAAAAACCAGTCCAGCTCTTAACCTAGCTGGAGAAAAGGAAATTCCATCCACTATAGTGATAGAGGTTGATCGGTCGCTCCGCAACACAATCAACAAGTAGATTATAACCACTGTGTTACCAAACAAGACTACATATACTCCACCAATCAACCAGCCAGGCAAGACAGGACCAAAGCTAAGCATCTTTGAGAAATATGACTTGATCAAGAAAAAGAATCAAACTCTGACCAACAACACATATGCCCAATTCTGTAAGCAGACATCGACTGCACAACATAGGATTTTATCGGCGTTCGACACAGAGAAGGGAAGAATGCACATGGAATTTCTCCAAGCACAGGTGCCAGACCCAAAGGTAATCACCAACTATAAAAGGGAAACCTTTGAATTCCAGACCAAAGACGTGCATCCTACCGATCAAATGGATATGCATAGGCAAACTGGAGAAATGGTTTTCTCCATGTTGGCACATGCTTCCACTATTGCTTCTAGCTTACAAGTGTCTCTGAACAACATCTAGACACAAATGAAGTTGGAGAAGATATCATCCTTTGCCAAGGATAACAGGATCAAGACATTGGAGGAGTTGGTCCTCAAGATCGGGTACGATCCCTCGAATGTGAAAGCATTCGAGGAGATGATCAAGAAGAAAAACATAGACATAGTGTCTTTGAGGAAACAATTGAAGCTGCCACCAACAGTAGACTCGCAAGCAAAGGAAATAGCAAAGACAGAAGGAGAAAAAGATGAGATGCTTAAGTTAATCATGGAGCAGAATGCACAACTGAAGGAAATGGAAGCTGAGATGGAGAAGCTAGTGAAAGAGAAAGAACAGTCAAAACCCATGGAAGTCATTCCATTGAGTGCAGTTCCACTCTCAGGAGTGAGCACAACATCACTAGCAGAAGTCCCATTGGCGAATCCACTAACGTCTCTGGAAAAGACGGTTGAATTGGCCAAATCTGTAACGAACCGTATCGTTACGACTACCATTTTAGTGACGGGTACACATTTTTTTTTTTTTGTGTGTGTTAAGATATGTGTGTGTTAGTGTGCTAGGAATAACACACTGAACTGTACGACACCCTGGAAAACCGACAAGACGCAACCATGACAAAAGTAAATTTGACCACGATCAAGTATAACATACATGAGAGAACAATTGCGCTCCTTACGGAAGGTGCGTGACAAGAGGACTCTGACAACTGACCCCAAATCAACCTCGTCTATAAGGAACGACCACCCTAAAATAATGACTGGGGTAATTTAAGGTGCGTAACACCAGATTATAAAACATCAACTGTCTGTCATTGTGTCACGAGTCGGACCATGAAATTACAACTATTAACCTCTTGTATGCTACATTATTTGCTACAACCGACTAATTTAAGAGTGGCCTTTCAAGACTAAATCATGCACTAAGGTCCCATAGCAATGCGCTCATAATGATATCATGCTTATGGTGATGTCAATTGGAAAACAACTTACACATAATTTAAATGACAATAATAATATTTAACGACAAGGTATAATTCATTATTTGGATACGACACTATCCCTACTTAACTTAACAACAATAAAATATCGCAAATTGTTAGGGAGTCGCTAATTGGAATAGCATCATGATTATAGAATCGTTAAATGAATTACAATGTATACCAAAAATTTAATACCTAACCTTACCCATATTCGAATGACCACATTAGTTAGCACCACTTAAAAGGACTTTATAAAATTGATCATCAAACTAAAATGTTAATATTCAGTGACCACATTAATTACCACTATTTAAAAAGGAATTTATATAAAATTGATCATAAAATTAAAATGCTAATATTCAAACGACCACCAAAAAGGAATTTATATAAAATTGTTCATTAAATTAAAATGTTAATATTCAACCGCCACATTAATTAACACCATTTTTAAAGGAAATTATATCAACTCGTTCATAAAGTTAAAATGTTAATATTCAACAGCAACAACATTTAATATTATAACCATCGGCATGTTTCGAAATACTAATATAACATCATAAATTAAAGGGACAATACCTGCCAATATTCGTATCCATTGACCATATGCTATTAAAAGGAACCCTTAGCCCTTTTCTCTCCGTTTCATTCGGATATCAATACCGTACACGGGGTTATTCTAACCATAACTTTGACTAACTGACTGTTATATTCACCAAAAAGAAACAATAATTTTTATGCGAATTTGACAGATGCAAAAGGCAGAAGAAATTCCACATAACAGATTGGAAGCTGTAGTAGGTTGGGTTTACAAGTTCATGGTGACTGTCAGAAAAGAACGCCCGATCGGAACCCAAAGACCGAGAAGGAAACGCATCTGACCATTACCCATTCTGACTGAGGCGCCCGATCAACACGCAGCCAAACAATAGAACGCACAACTGTGACTTAGCCAGTGTGCATGAGAGACGCGCTCATGCAGTCCAGTAAGACTAAAACGCGTAGTGACCCTCGCCCAGTTCTATACGACGATCACACAACCCAACTAACAGTCAAGCGTGCCAAGGGTACACAGTCCACGCATGCAGAGACATGCAAATAACTCAGATCAAGACATCGCGGTCAGAGGTAATTCGACGCAGGGCGCAGAGGTGATAATCAACAGAGGAGAAGAACAAATGGTTTTCAAGCAAGAATGGACGTAGATATCTGGCAACCCAAGGCGAGGTACAGCGCGTATTTGTGGATGGGATCAAGGTTACCGCGATAGAGCATGTAGCAGATACAACCCGTAGCACCATACATGACATGAGATACAAAGGATAGAGCTCACCCATGGAAGAACAACAGATTTACTCTGTTGGCATTACTGACCCACCTTCGGGATATTCGCAGAGGCTCTGAGGAAAGGGTACACAGGGATAAGCAGTGATATCACAGGAAGGTTTTTTTTTTTTTTTGTCAACACGTAGGGTGCCCTCAAGGCCAGAAATCGCAGAGGTTTCATGTGAATCGCCTTGCTGAGCAGGGACTGAATGCGCAGAGCCTTGATCCTTCCCAAAAATGCAGAGAAGAATAAGTTAAGTGGTTGGAAAACGGATTGCGGCAGTGATCCGAATCCTTTAAACTCAGTGCCCGGGGATTTTACCAGGATTAAAAATAAATGGAAACAAACAAGAAGGTGTAACAACGGTGATATACAAATATAGTAAGGGTTGTAGTAATTAATTAAAAATCTCACAGGAAGAATTTATCACTCTAGTGTCGGCGCAACCGTTCGAGATCCAGTCCAACAATCTATAGTTTCAACACATGCAATTTCGACATATAACACATTTTTAAATTAAACTTTCCACTTCAGAACATGAATTACGACATATAACAGGTTCCAATTTAATATTTCGACATATCACCCATTCATTTAAAATTTTCACTACAGAACATGAATTGCGACATATGAGAGATTCCAATTTAAGATTCGACATATAACCCATTCCATTTTTCTCAGCGGAAATTTACACAATTTCTTGATCTTTTAAACAACAATACGAGGATGGAGTACCGTAACCAATAAACCAATAAATGCAAAAGGGAAATGCCAGACCTAGTTTAATTCCATAATATACCAGCAAGCGAGACTGCCAGGAACGGCCTTCTTAGAACATTAAATCATATTTCAGTTTCCAGCTTAATATCAAGTGCAACGTACTCAATAAATTTAACGAGCGTACCTAATTCCTTGTTCCTGCCTTGTATGTTGTCCACGCCTCGATCGAAGACCGTGCTCCTTACCGCTCCTGCTCGTCGACCACAGAAAACTCACCGGTACCTCCCAGCCAAATGCTAGGGGTACTCTGCTTCCCCCTTAGCCCCCCGAGCCGCAAAGGGGCCACACAAGCACCAGAGATAAACTAGCATCTCAACTCGCCTCAACGGCTGAGCTACCACTCCAACACAGCTGAGATATACCCATCTCCTCACAAGCAACCCGTCAAGCCACAACTCGGCAACGTAACGCTACGCTAACCGTCCCCCTTTCTTCCTTCCTTTTCCTTTCTTTTATAGCAATTTTTGAGACTAACCTAAAACCCTAAATCATTAATTAATTAATTTTTAATGACAACCCTCTAACAGTCTCCACCCTCCAAGTGTCACACATGCCTCTCGTTCTCCAAAATTAATTTCTTTTAATAATTAAAAGACTCAAATTCCCTCACTTCCTCAAAATCACTCCTTAATTTACTCCTTAATCACTCCTTAATTTACTCCTTAATTATTCCTTAATTTACTCCTTAATTTCTTAATTTTTATTATTTAAATCTCTCTTCTTATTTTTATTTTTGAACCCAAAAGATAAATGTAGTTTTTATCTTTTCAATATATTGGAGATTCCTATCTTTTAATACTCTCCCACCTTAATAATTTTTATTCCTTCTTTATCATTTAAAGGCCATGGGCTTCACCTAATTTAATTTCCTCATTACTTTATCTCCTTTACTCTAATAAGACTTTAATTAACGCCTAGGAGGGTTTTAGTTTATGCCCTAGGTTTATTTTTGTAGAATCTTTTCTTAGAGCTGGTCAATTTATCTTAGAGATGTTTTAATTCAGGTTTTGCTTTGAGCAGGGCGACAATTTAATTTGGGGAGTCGTTTTAAAATTTTTATCAGTCGTTAAGGTCTTAGGGTCATCTAGGTTGTCTCATATTCATCATCCATGCGACGTGCCCTTCAGGACGCACTACGTGCTCCAAGGGTGCTACTCGCCTCGTTTGCTTTCTGTTGCGCGACGTGCCCTTCAGGATGCACCACGTGCTCCAAGGGTGCCACTCGCTGACTTGCATTTCTTTCCGCAACGTGCCCTTCAGGATGCACCACATGCTCCAAGGGTGCCACTCGCTGACTTGATGGATTGGTAGAATCTATAACCCCTGGAGTCAACACTCCGCCAGGTGAACTTGTGGGAGACTAAGGGCTCTAAGGAATAAGGCCCCCGCCTTATTGCGCCCCCCTTAGAATCATCGTGAGCGACTGTCGCAGTCTGCCCTCACGGCATCGTGGATCCTCTCGAACTAGGTAATCGTTAACCTACAGTTCGAGTCACGGCGGGAGTGCTAATAGGCTGTGGCAGGGCTGCTGACACACCTCTCC
>ML841240.1:0-11737 GCA_009831015.1 Picea engelmannii | reverse complement strand
AATCAATTACTTGACATCAACCAATGACATCAATCAAACCAAACCATTTACATCAATGACATATGATCCAACAATCTCCCAAGTAATCAAATCATTGGCATCAATGACAAACCATTGGCATCAATGACAACATGATCCAACAAGATCAGGCTTGGCTTCATCACTGGATGCAATGGTCTAGACATTGTAACCCTCCATCAATGTATGCATCTTAAATTTCCAATTGATGTAATTTGTGCCATCCAATTTAGTTGCATCATTTAGGTATGATTTTTCCAAGGGGTTATCCATTTTAATCAAATTTCAAAATATAAATTTCCCGCATTTGTTGCTCCAAACCAAATGGACGAGAAATAATTTAAATTGCAAAGAAAGAAAGTAGGGTATACTCCACAGTCTTCAAGCTGAGTTAAATGAAGGAGGTCGCTCCAGATTGTCAATTGGTGAGACACACATCAACTCAACAAGACACACCAACTCAACATGGCAATGTGTGGTAGAAGTCGAGAGTTGAGTGGTGGAAGCTCCCCGATTCCAATACGGAAGGCAACGATGTGATGCTACTCTAGATGGGAAACTCAACCACACAGTGTATAAGGGGCGATTTATACAAATCTCATGGCAGCGATCTTCACAGGTTCGATGCTCTATTCTTATTTCCTCCATGCAGACAGTTTGGTCACCAATATTTGCACATGAACCAATTGATGCTCCATTCTTCTTTCCTCCATGCAGACGGTGTGTGCATTATGTATCTTTAGTAATTAAATATTTATTTTATACAACACCTATTACATTTCCCTTCCAATTTATGATATTTTGATTTATTTCATACACACCGTTGTTTTGGCATCTTTTTAGATTATGAGCTAAGAGTGTTTAGGTATCGCAGGCCGACCAATGAAACTAAAACTAGAACCGAGAGCCTTCGAAGCCATGAAAGAGAAAAAACATCATATGCAAATGGAGTATTCAGACTGGTACTATATATATTTCTTATTCCTTATTTTTAAATTTAATGGTGACAACAACACATTACTATAACACACATTACAATGTAATGTGTTAGATCAATTGTTTTTAACTAGCACAACCGCTAACTCGCGGCTGAGAACGCCAAAAGGTATCGACTGAGAACGTGTCCCCAATATAAAACGTTATGTGGTAATGTGAAACGTTTGGCTGCATGGTTTAATCCTACTTAATCATTTAAATGTGGCAATTACATATCCTTACAGTAATTTTTTAATGTGATTAGGTAAATGTTAAAAAGTAAACATGTTAACAGATGCCTTGATAAATGCAAGAAAGTTATGAACAATAAATCTGACCCATTGATTTTGGAGGACGACTAAGAATATGCCAACATCTTCAATGCATAGCCATGAGATTAGGGTTTAAGGTTAAATAAGGTTAAAAGATCATTAATTGTGCCCATTGTCAATAGGTGTACGCCTTTCGGCGTAATAATGCAAGGTATTAATCATTTTGTAAAATCTAAATTCATGTCATTTGTTATGCAATAATAAAAATGTCACCCTATGAGATCGAGGAAGAGATTGTTTTACTGTTATCACTTTCACATTTACCTATGCCATTATCAAATTACCATTTACCAGATTAATGTTGCCACGTTATCCTTCTGTTATGATGTATCGAAATACAACGTCAGGTTAGGTCACTTTTCCTTCCGATTATGATTTATCCAATTACACCCGTGGGTTAGCATGGCCACTTGTTGCAATATCCTTGACCCAAATTATTAATTCTTCCTATGTGAAAATGAAAACTCTTACAATAATTTGCTCAATGCGGAATATTATCAAACACATGGCAAACACACATAAATAGAGCAGAATAATATGGCATCTTATTATAAATGGGAGCAACAATACAAATATCTCTAGTGGCTGTAAAGACCGTTGCAAAACAACACTAGGAATATAAACTATATCTGCTACAAAACACACAAGGAAACCTAGTATGATGCCAACATAGAAACCGAGGCTCTCCAAGCCTCCCATTGCTCTACTCCAATATACTTCAAGATCTTCAAAAAATACCACAAGACAAAGACTCCAAATGAACTCTCCTTTGTCTAGCTAGGGTGGGTATTGCACCACCGAAACTAAACCTGCAATGGAAGGGTTTTGCCCAAAACCCTAACGAAAACGCTAGCCACAAGAGCACTCAATACATATCAAATCATAATTCCCAAAGAGGTAGGCTCCCCTTCTATTTATTCTTCTTCTCCAATTCTTCTAGATATTCCTTCTTGACCAAATCAAACCCTCACTTAATTAAAATATAATTATTTATTTTATTTAATATCTCTCTAGGGTTTGATACTTTGACTCCCCTTTTTCTTTGTTGACTATATCCTACGGGAGTCGTGTAGGCTAATGAGTCATCAATTGAAGGGGGGCATTACATTCCTCCCTTCCCGAAATTGTTTATTCTCGAGCAATTTGAGATCAGGGTGCTATAAAATTTGTTCACCTTCCCATGTAGCATCTACTGCAGGAAACCCCTTCCATATGACCAGGTACTCTCGAACAACTCTGCTTCTCAGTCTCCATTCTCATACATCCACAATCCTTTCAGGTGCCAAAACCAATTGTCCTTTCTCATCTAGTGGAGGAAGATCTATCGAAGCGGTGACCTATTGGCCTAATGCCTTTTTGAGGCATGACACATGGAATGTGTTGTGGATTCTGCTTCCCTTTGGTAGCTCCAACTCACGTGCCACCTTTCCAACTCTCCTGATAACTCTGTAGGGTCTGTAAAAACAAGGTTTCAACTTTTCTACACCACTCTTCTTCAGTGAAGACTGTTGGTAAGGTTGTAGCCTAAGAAAGACTAGGTCCCTAACCTCAAAACCGTTCTCCACATGATGCCTATCTACATACACCTTCTGTTGGTTCTGATCAACCTCCAAGTTCTCCTGACTTTCCTGCAACCATTCTTTGGCCTTTGGAGCCATGCTCTCTCCAAATGCCAAATCTACAAACGATGGGGCATCATAGCCATACAATGCTTTGAATGGACTCATCCTGATGGAAATGTGATGAATGGTGTTGTAACAGTGCTCCCTGAGATGCAACTATTTTATCCATGCTCGTTGTTGTCCTGATACATAGTTCCTCATGTACCCTTCTACCCATTTGTTCACTATCTCATTATGTCCGTCTATATGGGGGTGATAGATAGTAATAGGTGTCAACTCCATCCCAGATAACCTGAATATCTCCTGCCAAAACGTACTGAGAAACCTACTATCCGGGTCATTGACTATGTTCCTCGGAAGACCATGGAGTCCGAACACTTCTCGAAAGAAAATATCAGCCATTTCAAATGCGTTGTATTTTGAAGGAATGGCAAAAAGATGCGCATATTTGGTCAACCTGTCTACCAACACATAAATACAGTCTCTGCCCTGGACTTTTGGTAACCCTGTAATGAAATCCATGGAAATTCTCTCCCATTTCCTCTTTGGAATAGGTAATGGTTGGAGTAAACCTATTGGGTGTGTCATTTCTGACTTGTTTTGATGATAAGTCCTACACTCTCTCATGTATCTTAGTACATCCTCCTTAAGACCCTTCCATGAGAATCCCTCTCTCACATGTCTACAATTCTTCAAGTACCTCGGGTGGCTGACTAAAGGGGCATCATGAACTTCCCTCAAGATCTTATCCTTGAGCATGGATTCAAGGACAAGATAGATCATCTCCTTGTAGTAGATTATATCATCCACTACTCTTTATCTATCATCCTGGTTGGTACCTTCCATCAACTCACAGGCGGATGCATTTTTGAAATATTCCACCAAAAGGGTAGACTTCCAATCTGTTGAGACCTCAACAATGGAAAAGACCGAAGGCCTCCTGGAAAGGGAATCAACAAATACATTCTTCTTGCTCTTAACATATTCAATATCAAAGTCATAGGCTTGTAACTTACTCACCTAGTTCTATTGTCTTTCACTCAAATCCTTTTTCTTCAGAAAGTATTTCAAGCTGTTGTGGTCGGTCCTCACTACAAAACGTCCTCCCACTAGTTACTGTCGGAATTTGGCGAGTGCATGCATAATAGCCAACATCTCCTTATCATAGATGGAGTATATCCTTTCTAGTTCCCGCAACTTCCTGGTCTCAAAAGCTATGGGATAGAGGTTTTGCATTAGTACCACTTTTATCCCTTCTCTAGATGCATCACACTCCAGTACAAAAGGCTAAGAGAAATTTGGAAGTGCTAGTACCGGAAAAGTGCTCATTACGTTCTTCATTCGGTCAAATGTTGCTTGTGCTTCCTCAGTCCACCTAAATGCTCCATTTTTGGTCAGATCTGTCAGCGGTGCCCCAAGTTGTGAAAACCATTTCACAAATCGTCTGTAATAGCTGCATATCCCAAAGAATCTTCACAACTATGTAATTAACCCGGGGGTAGGCCAATCTAAGATTGCCTAGATCTTTTCTTGATGCACCTTCACTCCCTCAACACCTATTATGTGCCCTAAATACATGATATCCGTCAATCCAAATTCACACTTTGCCTTTTTGGAAAAAAGAGACTGTTCCTCCATAATGCTGAGAATCTCATCCACATGCCCCAAATGTTCCCTCCACGTCTCACTGTAGATCAGAGGATCATCAAAGAACACCAATAGGAACCTTCTCAACTATTTGTTGAAGATATGGTTCATACACGTCTGGAAGGTAGTTGGTGCATTAGTCCACCCAAAGGGCATGACCACAAACTCAAAGTGACCATAGTGACATCAAAATGTTGTTTTGTGGATGTCCTCCTCTCTCACCCTGATCTGTTGGTATCTTGATCAAAGATCAATCTTTGAAAAATATATTGCTCTATGTAGCTCATCTATCAACTCGTCAATCCTTGGTATAAGGTATATGTTCTTAATAGTCTTCTTATTTAGAGCCTTGTAGTCAATGCACATTCTCCACGTGCCATCCTTCTTTTTCACCAATACTACTGAAGAAGAAAATGGACTAGAGCTAGGTCGAATGTATCCCATCTTCAACAACTCCTGTATGGCCTTTTCTATCTCATCCTTGAACTTCTTTGGGTGCCTGTATGGTGTAGTAATCACTGGTTTGGACCATTCCTCTAACTCAATGACATATTTGAATCCTTTGTCTGGTGGTCTTCCTATTGGTAGTGGATTGAATACCTTATCATGCTTACCCGATAACTCCTGTACGTCTGCATGGTAATGCTGACGATCCTGGGATGGCTTCTGCATTGTGACCAAACACTCTGTTGTGCATGCCACGTCTCTGTGTCTAAACAGAGCCTCCATGCATATGATGGATACAACCTTCGGTTCTCATGATGACATACCCCTCAGGATAACCCGTTGACCCCTAGTGTCTATTAATTCCATCCTCATCTCCTAATAATTCATTTTGAAGTTTCCAAGGGAATAGAGCCATTGCACTCCCAATACCATATTGGTGTCTGCTAATTCCATCACATAAAAGTCATTGGTCAACGTGTAGTTTCCCAATGTCACATCCAACCCTCTAATCCTCCGGGTACACGTCATGTTGTATCCATCTGCCACTACTACTTCAAACCCCCCAAATTCCTCTGTGGGAATTTGTCTCCTAGTAACTGATCCAGGAGGATTTTCAAAGTCGACAGATTCTAGTCGGCTTCAATTGCATCCAACCTAGTCGAGACAACAAAGAGTTCACAGAGAGATTTTTCGATGCAGTTGAAATGAGGTTCACTAGACTTCATATACTAGGGATTTGTTCTTGTTGATGTTTTGGGAAAAATGACATTGTAAAATGATTAATACATGAGATAGGGTTCTCATAATTATGTATTTTTCATTATTTTAAAAGTGATTATTCGGTGCAAAAACCATGTTGGCTTTCAGTCCCTAGTCTCAAGGATATGGGGAATTGAGATCCTCAAGGATGGTTGATAGATATGCTCCAACTAAATCCCTTGAGATATGCCAAGATCCTAATTTAAAGGGCATTGAGAGATATTATCTCCATGAAAATATTGAGGTGGTTTAGATGGAGATGTTATATAAACCCTTCTTAGGGGTCAGAAGGGGAGAGAGCTTGTGGAAAACTTATTGAGAGCTTATTGATTCAAAGGATGTCTCATGTTGTAGGCTTGTTTATGTAGCCCTTTTCAAGAAGAATCAATAAAGCAGGTTCATGGGATTCATGAATCCAGAGATGTAGACATGGGGTCTGGTGAACTTCGTTATCACATTGTTTTCTATTTTGTATGTGTGTATGGATGCATTCTTCCTTGGATAAGTAGAGTTTTTATTTATAAACATACACAACAATTTGACAATTTTATGTGATTATTTCCTTAATGAAGCATGGTTAATTAATCAAAATTTTCTTATGCACATGCAATTTCGTCAGTAAAAGATCTTATTTTGAAAATTTGGATGTAAGAAGGTTCTCACCAAGTTTTCAGATCAAGTGGTATCAGAGCAGGTCTGACACTTTTGTAGATTGAGAATATCATCATGGGCAAAGGATTGAAGAAATGATGACTTCAAGAATTGGAGGAGATAAATCAAATCATTCAAGCAGAGAATGCAAAACTCAAAATACTTCTTCAAGTTGTAGAAGAGGAGAAGCAAGAGCTTCAAGACAGGATGCAAACCAAGGATGACCTCTTGGCAAAAATCCAGAATGGTGAAAAAGTGGAGGACAAAGAAGACTCCACAATGCAAAGGAGATTGCCATCCACCTTAGATGTACAAACTCAAACTGAGGTATGCACTGAAAGTGTTTCATTGATCCGGATTTTATGAGTAGAACAAAATGAATGCAAATTATTAAAAGATGCATAACACATAATAGCAGAGATACAATAAAACTAGTTTTCTATTCAATAAGGAAATAAGCTGAAATTGTAAAATGTAGCGGAAAACAAGCTTGCTAGAATGGTGGCAGCTTATCTCTTAGAAGAGATGTGACGGCTACGCTCATTCGCAAGAATATCCTTACAACCAGGTTCTGAAGGCCTTTTTATAATAAACTGGAATGTTAAAAACCCTAGACATCCAAAAACCTAACCCTAGGAGATGAAGCGCCAAAAGTCATGTGGCCCCCGTTTGGGTAAGTTAGTACATCAACTTCCCGGGGTCGTAACTTTTGCATATGATCTCCGTTTTAGGTGCACAATAGCCCGCTGGAAAGGTTTATCCGAGGACTACACATTTTTCTGCTATCTATCAAAAGTTATTTACAATTGTGGCAAGCCCTAAAAACGTTGTTTAGGGCCTCAAAACGCCCCCGCAAGTCACAGACCTGAAAACGAGGAAAAAAAAAACTACCAAATTGGAAAACTGCCAAAATGAACCAGTTGGAATAGGTGGGAGGCCACCGACATCCATATGGATCATTCATCATGTTCTATTTTTTCACAGTATGCTAATAATGTTGGCATGAAGCTCCTCACGAAAATGAGATACCGAGGAGGTGGACTTGGCACTAATGGCCAAGGAGTCACTCATCCATTGGAGGTAGTACCAAGAACACCATTTGAAGGCTTGGGTTATGGACATGAAGAGAAGGGAGAATGTTCAAAGATTGTTGAAGCAAAATCTGCCTCTTCACCATCAGATTCTAAGAAGGAAATCAAACCACTCACCAGAACAAGCACAGTCAGGGAAGTATAAAGGACATTTCAATTCTTTTCTTGCCTATAAGAAAAATAATTTATGTTTTAGATCTTATAACCGTGATGTAGCTAAGCATCATATGAAGAAAATTTGGGTTAAGAATATTGATGTGTCCAATGGAAGTAAGACAAAGCAGAAACCACACCTTCCAAGTCCTCCTGTGAGGAATGCATGGTTGAATGGAAAGCAAAGTAATTTTTACAGTTACTGCAAAATCAGTGGCCATTGGGAGAAGAAGTGCTGGAAGTTACATCCCGAAATTCGCCACAAACCAAGCAGCAGGAAAGAGCCTGTGAAGAAGGAGGCTAAAAGCACGATTACAAGAAGAAAGTGCTTGGTGCCGGTTGAGTAAGCAGTTGATGATATTTTTGCAAGTTTTATTTCTTCTATTTTGCAAATTTTCGAGTTATAGGGGGGCAGGTATCTTCCCTAATGAAGAAAATGGTCGAAAATTTTCTGTCTCGAGTTTTGGAACTAACTATGCCGAATTGAAAAACTCGTTGAAACTATTCCAATGCCACTTGAATCGTGTCGAACAGACTCGTACGAGAATTTTATGTAAAGATGAACCTATTAATGTTACTAATAAAAATTCTCTGTTCAAACTCCCAGCCAGGTACATCGTTGAGCGGATGGAGCTTGAAAATCCATTCTGAAGTCAACTCATTGATCAGGTAGTGTTGACCGTATCTGTGGGTTCATCCTTCAACCAAAAGTTTTTTAAATCTTGTGGAGATCTTGTGCATATTTGTGCTGGGTACGATTTGAGATATCCCAATATATTTCATCAAGAAGCAATTGCATTTCAGCATATCATCAACAAAAGGAGGTTCACATTCTTTTGATGGGTCTCGATACAGTCGATAATTGGCAAATCGGAGGGAATCCTTCCAAGGATTGCAAATAATTTTGTCGACAATAATACGACGAGATTAAATCGTCAACAATTCTGGCAGGATACTACTGTCAAGGCCACCCTCAACACTGAAACATGATATTATATGGATGCACAACAACACTGTGCGTTTCTGCTTCATGTTTATCAAATGGTGCTGCGGGTAGAATCTGTCTATTTTCGTTCGAAGGAGCAGTCATTCGACGTAGATGAAATTGCACAAAGCCTGTATGAACCTGCGTAGGAGAGCATGTGATGGTTAGCAAATTTTTCTTCCGCGTCCTCCCTCAGTGCCAGGGTTTGGTATCAAAGATGAGATGTTTTCTGCCAGAAATGAAGGATCTGTTAGTATTATTGCCTCCAACGACGTTGCAGAAAGTCGATTGCTCCCAGTCTCGGCTATCGCATCTTTTATCAGGAAATTTCATACATCTGCAGGAAGTAATAAAATTGTTGCAGTCGAATTCGCAGCGTATGTCAATTGAAGAGATGAGGACACTGCTTGTACGCCATCAAAGCTGTTGTTGAAGAGCCGAGACCTTGGAAAAGAATATTGGGAGTTGGGGTCGTTCAACACAATAAACCAGGAGGTAATACCATTGCGCCATCATTTCCACTTGCTCAAAGCAAAAGGAGCGATATCTATTTGAAGTGTTGTATTTGGTGGCTCTCAATGAATTCCTTTGGGTCATATTCCAATGTGCTCACACGACCTTTCTTGTCGGGGTAACAAATCGGTTATGGTTTTGATTTCAATACTGTTGAAAAATCAAACAAAATCATGTCAAAACCCTCGTGTAGAAAAGTGGAAAAATCTGTGTTATTATCTGATTTTGTGGGAACTGGCGCGAGCTTCAATGAAGTAGTTGCAGCAAGAAAATGCTGAAATCAAGGAGATTGTTGTTTATTCGGGAATTCTGGGGCGATGACTACCTAGCCAAAGATATGGGGCTCATTTTCGGTCACATGGCATAGGTAATGGATGCATATTTTCAATGCATTTCCAGATCCAACTCTCCTTGATATTGCTTCCGTTGCTGATGATCTAATCCTCCTTACATATGCTTATTTTACTGCGGTTATTTTTATGGAATGACTATTGCATAGTTGATGGTGAGTGTGATCAGTTTATGCAAAATTGATCTTGATACATAGCCAGCAAAAGCATTGTTAGAAGATTTGTAAAGGGATTTTTAGCCACTCTAAAGTGAGGAAGCGAGTGAGAGACGTTTTATTTTGGGCCTAAATCTCAATTGAAAATCATTGTAAACTTGTCCAAAGAGTGTTTTATAAATTCTTGGAAACTATTCAAAATGTAATACATGTACAAACAGTTGCAGGATTGCAGGTTGTAGCATATGTTGGCTTCGCATTCCGATTCTGAAGCACAAAGGTGAAGGAAGAACAAGGATGGCCTTTCAAAGACATTTTCCATGCATCAGATTGAATATCAAAGTTGGTAATTTTGGAGGACCAAATGGTTCTCCGTGGGGAGGTATGATCCAGGAGGATCTTCAAAGTCGATAGATTCCAGTCGGCTTCAATTGCAACCAACCTAGTTCACAGGGAGATTTTTCGATGCAGTTGAAATGAGGTTCACTATACTTCATATGCTAGGGATTTATTCTTGTTGATGCTTTGGGAAAATGGCATTGTAAAATGATTAATACATGAGATAGGGTTCTCATAATTACTTATTTTTCATTATTTTAAAAGGGATTATTTGGTACAAAAGCCATGTTAGCTTTCAGTCCCTAGTCTCAAGGAGATTCCTATGGAGAGTTGAGATCCTCAAGGATGGTTGAAAGATATGCTCCAACCAAATAAAAAATGGTTGAGAGATATGCTCCAACCAAATCCCTTGAGATATGCCAAGATCCTAATTTAGGGGATCTTGAGAGATATGCTCCAACCAAATTCCTTGAGATATGCCAAGATCCTAATTTAGGGGATCTTAAGAGATATTATCTCCATGAAAATATTGAGGTGGTTTAAATGGAGATTTTATATAAACCCTTCTTAGGGGTTAGAAGGGGAGAGAGCTTTTGGAAAGCTTATTGAGAGCTTATTGATTTAGACGATGTCTTTGCAAAGGAGAAACATGTTGTAGGCTTATTTATGTATCCCTTTTCAAGCATAATCAATAAAGAAGGTTCATGGGATTCATGAATCTGGAGACGTAGCTAGGGGGTATGGTGAACTCCGTTATCACATTGTTGTATATGTTGTATGTGTGTGTATGAATGCATTTTTCATTGGATAAGTAAATTTTTTATTTATAAACATACACAACAGTTTGACAATTTTGTGTGATTATTTCCTTAATGAAACATGTTTAATTAATCAAATTGCCCTTATTCACATGCAATTTCGTCAGTAAAAGATCTTATTTTGAAATTTTGGATGTAAGAAGATTCTCACCAATTTTTCAGATCAAAATGTTGCATCTATGAAATTATGGGTGGCCCCTCCATCAATCAACGCTATAACTCTTTATCCCTGCATAATGTCCCTGATTTGAAAGATATAGTACATGGGGACTCCTGACAATGTGGCTATGGTCACCTTCTTGACCCCTTCTTGTAAGGGTGCATGATATGGAATTTCAAGGTGTGGTGCCTCACCACTGTTCTGACCCTAATATGGATTGTTCAAGTTCTCCTCATCACCTTCATATTCTTCATCATATAGTAATTCAATATAATGGACCTTTCCCTTGCTTATACATCGATGACTTGGTTCCCATGGATCTTTGCAACTAAAGAATAATTTCTTTCTTCTAAGATTTCTCCGAGTGTCTTCCCCTGTCCATGTCTATTGGGGAAACTTTGTCACCTACCCCTTCTGAGGATTGAAGGTCTTTACTAGGGCCTCTCTGATCGCTGTGTTTTCCATATCTTGAGTTTTCTTGATGACATCTTGTAATGTGGGTGGTATAAAATCCTTAACTCAACCCTTCAAGGGTTCATTTAGCCCCTCTGTAAATAACATCACTAACCTTTGTTCTGAGATATCAATTACCTTGACAACCAACCTATGAAACTCTGTGATAAATGCCTTTGATGTACTTGTTTGTCTCAACTAGGCCAACTCCCTGAAATGAATTTTAGGATCCTTCCTTTTGAAACTTTCCATCACTCTTCGGGTGAATT
>ML841239.1:7310-17927 GCA_009831015.1 Picea engelmannii | reverse complement strand
GTTCCCCTCTTTCCCTTATTATGTTTCCTCCATTCCTTAGTTTCCTAATTTTTATTATTCCCTTTTTTCCCCTTTTTATTAGAGCCAAAATGACAGTTGCACTATTTAATATTTTCCTTTTATTATTAATTAAATATCTTTTATGCTTTCACAAGTTAAAAATTAAATTATTCTTTACACCTCCCGTTTCACATATTTTATTTAAGTTCTTACTCTCTTCATTTTACCCAGAAATTTATGAAGTCTACCATTATCACTTAAGTGGTTTTTATTTTACTTTATTATTTTATTTTTAGAGAGATAATTTCTTACAGGTAGACAAAATTTTACCCCTAGTGAAGTTTTAGACTTAGGACTTAGATTCCGAACTAGGTGACATTTAAATTAGGGGAGTCATTTTAAAATTTCTTATGAGATATTAGTCTTAGGGCCATCTAGGTTCGTTCCTTTAACATCATCAATGCGATGTGCCCTTCAAGACGCACTACGTGCTCCAAGGGTGCCACTCACCTCTAGTATTTATTTTGTGCGACATGCCCTTCAGGATGCACCACATGCTCCAAGGGTGCCACTCGCCTCTAGTGTTTCTTTTGCGCGACGTGCCCTTCAGTATGCACCACGTGCTCCAAGTGTGTCACTCACCTCTTGACTGATTGGTAGAGATCAATAACCCCTGGAGTCAACACTCCACTAGGTGAACTTGTGGGAGACTAAGGGCTTCTAAGGAATAAGGCCCCCACCTTATTGTGTGCCCCTTAGAATCATCGTGAGAGATTATCGCAGTCTGCCCTCATGGCATCGTGGGTCCTCTCGAACTAGGTAATCTTTAACCTACAGTTCGAGCCACGACGGGAGTGCTAGTAGGTTGTGGAAGGGCTGTTGTCCACACCTCTCCCTCAACCTCTCTGGAAATCATGTGTGTGGCCCCTTTACTCCATATGTGAGTCTGGTCGGCAAGATATCGTCAGCCTGCATCATCAACAATTGTGTCAGAACATGTCCACATCATATCATCTAATCCAATGTACTAAATCACAGTAAACAATCAAACCCCAAGCACACTCCCTGACTCGATCCAGAGTCCAAGGGGTTCCATCGATGCCTCTCCATCCTCAAGGTCCAAAACCCTGTACACTTAGTAAAACCGAGTCAATAGCACCTGTCTATGTCAAAGCAGTAAAACATCATGTCATCTACCATAACTCATCATAATCAAGGACAAATTTTTTAATATCATAATAGTCTGGATCACTTGTGAGCAAGTGTCCTCAAAGAATAAGTTTTCTTAGTGCTCCAGAGCAGAATGTTACATACACCCCCTCTTGGTCTAAACTTTGTTCCAAAGTTTCATAGTATAAATGCCGAAATAAGTGTATCACAGTATCATATGTCTATCTATCAAACAAAAATGGAAACTGTTGGCGCATATAATATGCGTCCTCCCAGGTCGCCAAGTGCAGACTATAATTGTCCCACTGGACCTTGACCCGGTCTACCGTTCGACGTCGTAACTGTCAAACGCGATGATCTAAGATGCGGACCGGCTCAGCCATGAGCGCTCCCTCGTCTGATACCTGCAAGGAACTCATGTCAATCACATGTGTAGGATCACTAATGTAATGTCTCAAAACAGATACATGAAAAACATCGTGCATACGCCTTGAGGAATCAGGCAAGGCTAGTCGATAGGCCATGGGCCCCTTTCTCTCCACAATCTTGAAAGGTCCCACGAACTTAGGAGAGAGTTTATCTCCCTTTCCAAACTTGATCGAACTCTTATTCGGTTTAACCCGCAAGAAGACTCGATCACCGACCTCGTAACTACGGTCGACTCGGTGCGCATCGACATAACTCTTCTTTTGATCCTGCACTTCTTTAATCCTTTGTCTTATGGTTTGCATTTGCTCTCCATTTCTTGGATCGCTTCTGGTCCCACCAGGACCCTATCCTCAAGTCAATCCCAACTCAAGGGCATCCGACACGGTCGCCCGTAAAGAAACTCGAAAGGTGCCATTTTAATGGTTCTTTGGTAACTGTTGTTGTAAGCGAACTCTACTAGAGGCAAGAATTCTTCCCAACGCTTTTGTTGGTCCATTACGTACATGTGCAACATGTCTTCTAAGGTTTGGTTTGTTCATTTTGTCTGCCTGTCAGTCTCCGGGTGATACGCAGTACTAAAGTTAAGTTGGGTTCCCAAGGCCTCTTGGAAACTCGTCCAAAATCATCCAGTAAACACTGATCCTCGATCGGATATAATCCTCTTAGGCACACCATGCAGCCTCACAATCTCACTGATGAAAACTCTAGCAATGTCAGGTGCCTGATACGTCATACGCACAGGAATAAAGTGAGCACTCTTCATCATAGTGCCTACTACTATGAAAATCGAGTCATGTCTCCTTGCCGTTAGTGGCAATCCAACAATAAAATCCATCGAAATGACCTCCCATTTCAATTCTGGAATAGCATGTGGTTGTAGTAATCTTGATGGGTGTCTATGTTCAGCCTTTACCTGTTCACACTTCAGACACCTGGCCACATAGTTAACTATGTCGGCCTTCATTCCCCTCCAGAAGGATAAGGGTTTAAGATCTACCCTCATCTTCGTGACTCCCGGGTGTGCCATGTAAACTTCTCTATGAGCCTTGCTCAGGATCAACATCCTCAACTCGTCATTTGGTGGTACATAAATCCGACTTTTAAACCTCAATTACCCATCGCTATCAAATGAAAATCCCTCATATTGTGGTACCATCATTGTGTTTTTTCTGATAAAACCCTCGACCTCTTTGTACTAATCATCGTCACGCTGTAAAGTGAGAATCTTTTCACGTAGATTCGTTCGAAAAGGAAACACCAAAAAGATGTGTGGTCTCCAACTCAAAGCATTCGCCACTCGGTTCACTATTCCCCTTATTTAAGTAATCTAAAATTGGTACTCGCTAAGCAATTCCGATCAACGTCGTTGTCGCGCGTTCAGGTCTCTTTGCATAAAAATGTGTTGTAGTCCACAATGATCAGTCTTTAGTTCAAATTTTCATCCAACAAGGTAGTGTCTCCAAACCTTCAAGGCGTATACAATGGATAATAACTCCAAATTGTGCGTCGCATAGTTCTCCTCATGCCTTATCAGTTTCCTCGAAATGTAAGTAATTACTCATCCGTCTTGCATCAAGACTCCGCCTAAACCTTCCTTGGATGCATCTGTGCATACCAAGAAGTCCGCGTCCATGTCAGGGACCTTTAGTATTGGCGCTATTTTTAACAACTCCTTAAGCCTCCGAAATGCTTCCACGCATTTCTTGGTCCAAACAAACTTCTTGTTTTTCTTCTACAATTTCGTGATTGGATTTGCTATCTTCGAAAATCCCTCGACAAACTGTCTATAGTATCCTGCTAAACCCATAAAGCTACGTACTTTCGTGACATTCGTCGAGGCAGGCCATTCCATAATAGCCTCGACCTTGGCTAGATCCATGACGATACCTTCGCCGGAGATGACGTGCCCTAAGTAGTGAATCCTCGATTGATAAAAATAGCATTTGGACAACTTTCCATATAATTTTTTCTCTCGCAGACACTATAGTACCAAGTGCAAGTGGTCGTCATGCTCCTCCATCATCCGAGAGTAGATCAAAATATTGTCAATGAATACTTGGACGAACTTGTCCAAGTACTCATGGAACACCCTGTTCATCAAACTCATAATACCCCTGGGGCGTTTGTCAGTCCAAATGGTAAAATAGTAAACTTGTAGTGTGCAAACCTCGTCTTAAAGACAGTCTTAGGGACGCCATCCTCTTTGATCCACAACTGGTGATACCCTGATCACAAATCGATCTTGGAGAACACCGTCACACCCTTCATTTGATCGAACAGATAATCAATTCTTGACAAGGGATATTGATTCTTGATCGTGGCCTTATTCAGTTTATGATAGTCAATGCAAAGCCTCCACGATCCATCCTTCTTTCATATGAAAATAATCGGTGCACCCCACGATGACACGCTAGGACATATCAGTCCCAGGTCCAACAACTCCTTTAGTTGCATTTTTAACTCTTGTAACTCCGAGGTTGAAATCTGATAAGGCGTTCTTGCTATCGATTCAGTCCCCAGTTTTAGGTTTATGGTAAACTCTAATTCCCTCTCTGGCGGAATCCCAGGTAACTCCTCTGGAAACACGTCCGCAAACTCTCTCACCACTAGAAGGTGCTCAAGACCTTCCGCTACTCCCTTCTCGTTTAACACAAGGATCACATAAAGCTTGCATCCCTTGCACATACTCTTATGTAACTATAAGGAAGAGACGAACCTCAGGGAAACTCCTTGGTTCCGTCCTACAATCACACGTCTATGTCCCTCGTCATCGATCAAGCTCAACCATTTCATCTTACAGTTGAGTATTGCCTCATGCGATTCCAACCAATCCATCCCAATTACGACATCATAAGATCCTAAGATCGTGACATACAAGTTGGTCCTCGTGACAAACTCTCCCAGGTTAAGGGCACATCCCGTAACTTTCCTCCAACCTTCTGCTTGGCTCCCGAAGACATCTCTACGAAGATAAACTCGTCCTATTCGACTACCTTTACCTTAATCCTTTTTAGCACTGCACCAGAAATGAAACTCTCGGTGGCACTGGGATCTATCAAAACAGTAAGGCTCTGGTCAGCGATGGTACCTGTCATCTCGAGCACAGTCGACTAGTGCTCTGCCTAGCGGTTATTCATAGGTGCATGAATCTGATGGGCCTTGCCCATATCTCCCACTATAGTGCGTTTGGCTGACCCGAACGCTCTGTTCCTCTCCACAGGACAGTCGCGCTGGTAGTGTGGCTCCCCACACGTCCAACACCCCTTCTTCGGCCCAGTAGTCCTGGTACCCGAAGTAGAAGATGACGGCCCATCGGCCTGGAACCCTGGTCTGTTTTTATGAACAGGCCTAAATTGTTGCTGCTGTGGGCGACACTGCTACTGATGATGTGGTCCCCAATAAGGTGTCTGTTGCTGAGGCGACGGTCGCTGGGGTGTAGTGAAAGTGGATCCCCTCTGGAAGCCACGATATCCCGACGTATGTCTCGCTGGTGTCTGGTGCTACGGTGTTCCAGATGAACCCTGCGTTGCTGGTCTCACTGGAGTCCTAGTCTGACCTGCACTCATAAGTTATTCCTCGACTATGAGGGCCTTTTGGACGACATCGTGCAAGGTTTGAGGCATCAAAATCCTAAACTTTTCATGTAGGTTGTTGTTAAGGATGAATATGAACCTATGGACCTTGAGTTTCTCTGTGTTAAGGTGCAGAGCATACCAGAGAAACTCCATAAAACGTGCCTCGTACTCGGGCACCGTACGACCTCCCTGTCGTAAGGCATTGAACTCATTGAGCTGACGCTCAATGAATTCCTCTGAAAGGTACCTCTCTCAGAACCGTTCCTCGAACAGTTCCAATGACACGTCTTCAACGGCCATGTTCAGCTACGGTAGGAGTGTCTTCCACCATAGAAGAGAACTCCCCTTCAGTTGAAATACCGCCATGCGGACCTTCATGTTGGAGGAATAATCGCAAAGTGCAAAGCACATCGCCATGTTCTCCAACCATGCCTCGGTGGCTGTGCCATCTGGGGCACCAAAGAATTCAGGAAATTTGACCTTCTCGAGTTCACGATGAATGCTACCAGTAATGGCCAGTGCACGCGACAGAACCTCAGTGGGTCCCAGCACCCTGGCCTCATCTCTGTCCAAATGGCTGATCAATGCCTCAGACATGCTCTGAAAGGATCTCATCATCCCGACTACGTCGCCAACTGCTATCTTCTCCTTTTCGAGAACCTGCTCGTCTCCCTGGAGGTTAGACCCCTCAGGCGTGGATGCTACTAGAGGCGTCGCGCCCCCTCCCCTAGCACCCCGTCATCTACCTCTGCGGCATCCTTTAACCATGATTACCTGCACACACACAATCAACTCGATTAGCAACAGTATATTCAAATCATGTCAATGAAAGTTGTAGCAATCCCAAGTTGCAGGTCGAACTCGCTTTGATACCATATGTAATGATCCTCCTCGTTACGATGACAAACCTCTTTATAACAAGTACAAAAAGCTTTTTTTGTGTGTGTGCGTGTGTACAAGGTAACAATATATTATACTCTGCATCACCACATGACGACGAATCATGACACATGCAACTACGATATCAACATAAAGGTCTAAGATGCACATAAACATTTTCCAGTAATGAACAACAATCGACTGATAAATAATAAAACTGACTACTTCCCCGTCCTACCCTGCAAGGGCTAGGACCTCCAAGACACATAAGCAACGCTCAAGCCCAGGTTCCCATCGATTTTAACCATTTAAGGTCTTAGAGCTGGCGACTGTTCTGAGGAACATGGAGGCATCTACATCCCGCCCGACACAGTGAGACCAAGCCTACTAAGCCAATGATAAAAACATAACCATCAATATCGCAGTCAACTAGGCTATCTACATTAAGGAAATTTGCGACAGTGAATCATTAATTAACTCATTAAATTACTCATTTCAGTAATGCATGGGAGGTGTACTTTAAATCAAATTTCAAGACTATGACCATTTATACAGCAAGCAAGGTAATTTGACAGAGTCTATTCCAACCTCCATTATGAGCCTGTCTTTGCATGTCCCAAGTGCATAAAGACATCAAGGCATAATCTAAATCAAGTGGTAAAGGACATTAACAAACATGTTCGAAAATAATACCATTCGCTGGTGGTTAAGGGTAATGTCTCTGGAATTAATACTAGCTTGTTTTAGCTTTGTGCATAAATTCATTACCATAAAATAATAACAACCATACATTTATATCACAATATCTTGGCCATAATTTACAATTACAATACATCTTATATGTTATCTAATAACCACAAAACTACAATAACCCTTACCATACATGATAACCACTTTACATTTTATGTTACGAAAATCTTGCAAATAAATTACAATTACCAACATTTTATTTATTATCAAATAACAATAAAACTGCAATATCCTTTACCATACATGATAACCACTTTACCCTTTTTATTACTAAACCCTTGCAATAAATTACAATTACATACATTTTATATATTTCAACCATAAAATTTCAATGACCTTACATGATAAAAACATTGCAAATAAACAATGAGGAGCTTACATTTCATAAGTTATCAATGCTAACATAGCATTCTTCATTTTGCAAGAACCTTACAAATACAGGTTTCAACCAATAAATTACAATGAACTTACATTTCAATAATATTACAATATAAAATACAGATGATGAACGTAATGAAACAAATCATAATGAAATCATAATGTAAATCGTTTGTAATTAAAATTCTTTCTATTGCAAATCATATTCTTTTTATTACGACTGAAAATCATATTCTTTATTTTACACCTGGAAATCATGTTGTGTACATCATCGTCATTTTTATCCTTTTATGAAAATAAAAATTGCAATAAACATCATATTTCTTTTTATTATATCTTAAAATGGAAATCCTAAGGAAAGATGAGGCGTATGAAGAGAAGACTAGGCGCTTGTGCAGGGCTTGTATGATGACTTATGGCTCAACTGGTGATGTGCAATTACACATAAGGAACCCATTAATTTCAAGGGTGCGAGAGTTGTTCAAGGCTTAACGAAAGTAGAAGTTATTTATGTTTAACCAACGAGATAATCAAGATAAGTTAAGGGTTGGATAAATGGGACATCATGAACTGATAAATCAGTAATTTAAATAACCGGACAAGGTTACAATTCAGTTTATCCTAACCAGATGAAAATTGGTTCATTTAAGTTTTAGAAGATTGAGCATAATGAATAGCGTAGTAGTTACTTCTCCTGAGCGGCGTAGGTGAAACACTAACAAGATCTGGTGATCCATCACGCTCAAGCAAGCATTAAAAATAACACGTTTTAGCTGGAAAATAATCAACTACGATTGGTATAGTGTATGAGAGAACTCCATGCAGCGTAAAATTCTCACAGGGTACCATCCCTGGGTTTAAGCAATTAAAAATAGAACGCCAGGACCTGAATATTGACTATTCATACCCAATTACTCAGGAAATCAGAATCCATTACATAGTTCCAACTACACCACAAAAATTCCCTGGTCGCAGGTGCAGTCTCAGCATTGACGCCGGTCTAGGGCGATCTATACCTCACGCAAGAGACAGCTGGGGAACGATAAGAAAAAAAAAACCATGGTCAAGGAATTAAAATTGACTGGTCTCCCCTTTAACAGGTAAATGAGATCAAGGGAACTCTTAGCTTCAGAAATTTATAAAGGCAAACAGTCGTTTACTTGGAGTGGATGAACACGTGGATACTAGAAATCGGGAAGGGCACACAGCTTGAAAAGCTCACGAATTTACTCATAATAAAAACCAACCCTTAGCCAAGGGTAATGCCAAGGAGAACGCTCTGGAATCCTCACCGCTACCTCAGAAAAACTACCAGGGAACTCAGGTGGAAGTGCAGAAGAATAAAAGTTTAAGGGAAGGAAGTAAGAATCGCCCATGCACAATCGGGGTTAATGCAGGAGTTAAGGCCATTTTGTTATCAGATTATCCAATCAAATTTCTAGAGACAAACTCAGTACCCCCTTACAAAAACGAAAATGCCATTGATCATGAATCCTACCACTGTCATTTAAATATATGTCGTTGCCATCCCAACGAAACAATAGCCAGCACTATAAACTCCAATTCGCCATTAGAATATGGACATCAGATTCGTTGTTTGAAGGACAAAGTATGAATGCACTTTTGAATTATAAACTCTGAATTTGTCAATTAAAAATATAATCGCTTCCATACCAGTGAAGCACCTCGCCATTGAAATATAAATAAAAAATTGTCATTTAAATATAAATCGTCGTCAGACCCAAATATATAAAATCGTCATTCTAACAAAAGGAGTTCAATTAGGGTAGTAGCTATCAAGGTTCATTAATAATTGCTTTTATTGAGGAAACCGTTGTGATAACACATTAATAAATTAAAAGCGAAGATATCACATCCAGGAATATACAGCCACGAAGAGTAACGCAGAGGCGTAAGGATCCAAACCATGAAACAGTAAAACTCAAACCAGAAAGCTAACCACAAAAACTTTAGGCAATCAATGAATGGGCAGGGGATCAAGACAGAAATCTTCCATTTACAATCCACATACAGATCTATCATAGGTTACTAATGTATTCTACTCTACAAATTAACGAGCATACCTTTGCTTTATCGCCCGCCTCATATGACGTCCGCGCGCTCTGTTCTGCTCCCGCTCACCGACCGTTGAGACCTCACCGATACCTCCCATCCAACACTAGGGGTACTCTGCTTCCCTCTTATCCTCTCGAGCCGCAAAGGGGCCACACACTATCCAGATGGTACATCTAGCTCCCAGCTTGCCTCGCAAGGTCGAGCTACCACTCCTATCTGAGCTGGGAAATCTCAACTCCCCACAAGTAATCAGTCAAGTCAAAAATCTGGCAGTGTAACGTTACGCTAACAGCCGATCCCCTTTCTTCCTCCTCCTTCCTCTCTTTTATAGAGTTTTAGAACTTCCCCTTTCCCCAAATTTCATTTACTTTAAGTTTTAATAAAATCTTCTAAAAATTTCTCTTTCGTACAAGTGTCATTCATCCCCCACGTTTCTCCATTAACTATTTTCTTTAATTTATTAAATTGCCTTATTTCCCTCACCCACCTAGAGTTACTCCTATTTTTACTCCTAGGTGTCCCTAGATTCCCTTACAGATTTAAATACTTTCCCTAAAATGAAGTTGTTAATTTAGTTCAATTTAGAAGGTTCTTAATTGCAGATTCTTTACTATGTTGACTTCGCTTTTTACCATAAGTTCCCCTCTTTCCCTTATTATGTTTCCTCCATTCCTTAGTATCCTAATTTTTATTATTCCCTTATTTCCCCTTTTTATTAGAGCCAAAATGGCAGTTGCGCTATTTAATCTTTTCCTTTTATTATTAATTAAATATCTTTTACGCTTTCACAAGTTAAAAATTATATTCTTCTTTACCCCCCCTTTTTCACATATTTTATTTAAGTTCTTACTCTCTTCATTTTACCCAAAAATTTATGAAGTCTACCATTATCACTTAAGTGGTTTTTATTTTACTTTAATATTTTATTTTTAGAGAGATAATTTCTTACAGGTAGACAAAATTTTACCCCTAGCGAAGTTTTAGACTCAGGACTTAGATTTTGAACTAGGCGACATTTTAATTAGGGGAGTTGTTTTAAAATTTCTTATGAGATATTTGTAACGAACCGCCTTGTTACGACAACTACTCTAGTGCCAGGTGCAATATTTTTCTTTTTTTTTCTTTTTTCGGGTGTGTGTGTGCATTTACGAGTAAACAACCAGGACGAACATCAGAACATGACCAAGACGCACGATACGTAACCACATGCATAAAATAAGATCACACGACAAGTGAACTGACTGCTAAAATACGACTGACCTCACGCCCGTCCTACCCTGCAAGGTTAGGACCTCCAAGACACAGAGTCAACGCTCAAGCCCGGTTTCCCATCGTCTTTAACCATTTAAGGTCTCAGGGC
>ML841238.1:27522-40914 GCA_009831015.1 Picea engelmannii | reverse complement strand
CTATTCCTGCAAAGCTTCCATCGGACATTCCAAAATTTGATGGGAAGGTGGGAGAGGACCCAAATAATCATGTCATGACTTTCCATTTGTGGTGTTCGTCCAACTCGTTGATGGACGACTCCATTAGACTGCGTCTTTTTCAACGAACTCTTACAGGTGCTGCTGCAAAGTGGTACATTGAATTACCACGGGGTTTCTTTTCGGATTTCAACACCCTTGCAATGGATTTTCTAACACATTACCAGTTACCGATCCATTACGATACTGGAACTGAGATTTTAACCTCCTTCAAACAAAGCTCGGGCACTCATATATCTTATCATATTCATGAGTGGCGACGGAGGCGACGTCTCATTAAACTTGAGCTTCCTGATCAGTTACTGGCAGAATGGTTTACCAAGTCTTTTGTAAACAAAATCAGTAAAGACATTGCTATGGGCAGTGTTGTCATAGAAGAGTAGGCTATTAGTCGTGCTCAGTATCTAGATCTCGTTTATTCACAAACGAGAACCTTGTATGATTTACTGCCTGATTTACCTCGCCCTGGTAGTTCCAGCACTTCTGCTACTCCAGCTGCCTCGCATGCAGCTTATGGTGTGATTGGTTCCACTCATAGCCACTCACATTCTGTTTCATCTACAACCCCAAAATCCAATTCTTCTAATGTGCAAAATGCTCCATCTCCTTCTCCTCCCACCGGTAAAACCTCTGAAGTGAACGTTGTTCAATCTACGTCGACCGGTAAGACTAAGTCTAGGAAAGGGAGAGGTAATAATAAGGAGGGTAAAAACAATAATCCAAATGAGAAAACCAAACCACCTCCTGTTGATGACTGGGATAAGCGCAAACCATGCTACCCTTGCCTTATCTGTGGTGACGATCACTACACGAAGGATTGTCCAAGATGTGCTGAGGTTAACAAGTTCCTTCAAGGAGCACTGAAGCCCTCTATGCTGACAGTCTTGTCTCAACCCTTCCCATCTCAACAACAGGCTTCATTGGTCGTCCACGACCAACCCTCTACTTATACATCATCTTATGTTTTGATGTACACTAGTGATTCCATGAAAAACAATGTTGCACTTACCACTAGAGCTAAAGACTATACTCCTTCTAAGGAGAAGGTTGACGACTTACCTCCCGATTTGGTACAACCTTCTCCACCAAACCCACCTATGAACGGTCCTCTTCATCTCGAACGACTGAGTCTTGATACAGTTTTACAACCTCCGAAAGGTGTCATTAAGAAGTCAGCATTCAATCCTCATGCTCGGGCAGCCCAGAACTATAACATTGTCGAAGATCTGGCCCAAGCACCCTCAGAGATGTCTTCCCTGGAAGTCCTTCAGTCTTGTCCTGCGCAACGAAGGGCACTATTGAAAGCTATAGGTGGCATTGATCCCATAGATACGAATATGATAGTCTTTAACTTGGATGATCACATTCCAAGGTTACCCCCACAGCTTGCATTTCAAATCCAAGTTGTGGTCTCCGACAAGAGTATTTGTCGGATTGTTATTGATGAAGGTGCCTCTACGTGTGTAATGTATTTTTCTTGTTGGAAATCCATTAGCTCTCCCCGTTAAACGAATCACAAAACACTTTGCGAGCCTTCAATGGCTCGGTTTTTAAGCCTTATGGTGTTCTACCATCGTTGCCTATCACTCTGGAAGGTAAGACGGTTCAGGTGGAAGTGGAAGTTTTCGATACTCCCTTAGATTATAATTTTCTACTTGGTTGAAGCTGGGTCGATTCTATGCGTGCTGTCGTGTCAACCCTTTTCCGTGTCATATGATTTCCTCACCAAGGAAAAGTGGTTATGGTCGATCAAATTTCTTTTTTTAATGCTGATACTCATGTTGGCAACGTGCCTTTCATCGCTAAAACCCCACCGGGTTACGAGAATGTCGGGGTCGGTCTTTTAAAAGATTCTTCACTTATGGGTACTTTCCCCATACCACCACCACCCGATGTTCCACGCCCATTTATTGCTTCTATTAATATGATCTCAACTATAACTCATGAACTTCCGGTGTCTACTGACCCTTGGATAGTCCCTGATCCTGGAGATCATGTTTGTTTCGGCAATGTTATGTCGTTAAGTCTGGTTGAGTCCGCTTATCAAGCCATTCAATCGGCAACCCCTACTACTTCTTCTTTTGATGAGTTGTCTCCTGATCCTTTTCGTGTCATCTTTCCAACTGATGAGATGATCATGTCTGTCTTGGATGACACCCCTTGGGACGATGGACATCATCGTTCCATTCTGTTTCTAGAACAACAGACTCTTGAGAATTATCAGCGAATTTCGACTCCATCGACCGTTGTTGTTATCTCCACGGATTCCCAATCTACACAAGATGTGTTTATAGAAGGGAACCTCAATAACATTTCACCCACGATTCCCATAGATATTTCAGGGAAACCTGGGATAGTCGAGAACGTTCATATTGGAGCTTCGTGTTCTCCCGCAAAAATTGTCACTTATACTTCCTTGTTTAAAGAATTCCGTGATTATTTTGCGTGGAGTTATGAAGAGATGTCGGGTATTGACCCTGCTATCGTTGTTAATGAGACTAAGACATACCTCAGATATAAACCAGTCCGGCAGCGCCTCCGTCTTGTCCATCCATGTAAAGCAGCAGCCATTAAACTCGAAGTTGAAAAACTTCTTAAAGTCGGTTTTATTTATCCCGTGGCATTGACAGAATGGGTTTCCAACCCCATACCCATCGATAAGAAGGGTGGTAGTATACGCGTTTGTGTTGATTATCGGGATATCAACAAAGCTTGTCCAAAGGACAATTTTCCAACCCCTTTCGTTGACCAAATCGTCAATGATTGTGCTGGCAGTGAAATTTTTTCCCTTATGGATGGATTCTCCGGCTATAATCAAATCAATATCGTGACTGAGGACCAACATAAAACGACTTTTATTTGTCCTTGGGGTACTTTTGCCTACCGAAAACTCCCCTTCGGTCTGAAGAACGCAGGTGCTACATTCCAACGTGCTATGTCTTACACCTTTCACGATATTAAGCATATTGTTCAACCTTATTTGGACGATTTGTCGGCTCACTCCTTACATCGAGATGATCACCCTAATCATCTCCGAGCGATTTTCATTCGTTGTCGATTCTATCGCATTCGCCTGAATCCTCATAAATGTGTCTTTTGCATAGAATCCGGCCATCTCTTCAGTTTCATTGTTTCACGCCATGGGATCAGGGTAGATCCTATCAAGGTTGAGGCGATTCTTAATCTCCCTCCTCCTTCTTCTTTGCGTCGGTTACAAAGTTTGCAGGGGAAAGCAAACTTTATTCATCGTTTCATCCCAAATTATGCTGAGATTACTTGCGGTTTCACACGTCTTCTAAAGAAAGGTTCAGAGTTTGTCTGGGATAAAGTTGCTAACAACGCCTTTGAAGCTTTAAAATTGTCCCTCACAAAATCTCCTCTTCTTTTCCCTCCGGATTATAGTCAAGATTACTTTCTTTATCTAGCTGCGTCTGAGTATACTATCGACATGGTCCTCTTTCAAGAGGATGATAACCACGATGAACATGTTATCTATTCCTTGAGTAGAATTTTATCATCCACAGAAATCAAGTACCAACATGTTGAGAAACTGGCCTTGGCTGCTGTCCAAGCAGTCCAACGTTTCCGTCATTATATTCTCTCCAGGAAGACTACAGTGATTTCACACTGTAACCCCATGCAACACATCTTGACACGTCAATTGCTGGGGGGAAAGTACTCCAAGTGGATTGTTATTCTCCAGGAGTTCGATCTAGAATTCGATCACGCCACGTCGAAGAAATCTCTAGTTTTTGCTGAGTTAATTTGTGATTTTCCCCACACTGCCATGGAAAAGGTAGCAGTCGATTCGTTCCCTGACGAGTCACTTTTCCTTATCAGCACCAACGATATTTGGTACGGAGATATCATTATATATCTCCAAACTCAAACTTTCCGGCCTAATTTTTCTAGTAATGAACGACGTCGTGTACGTTATCAAGCACGTCATTATATCATCCTCGGCGATACTCTTTATCGTCGAGGCATTGACTCTGTCTTTCAGCGTTGTTTGACTTTTGATGAAGCTGAAAAATATTTGAATGACTACCATTCAGGAGCGTGTGGTGGTCATATGTATGGGTATGCTACTGCCCAGAAGATCTTACATGCAGGTTACTTTTGGCCTTCCCTATTCACTGACTGCATTACTGTTGTTCAGAAGTGTCATGCCTGCCAGACTTATAATCAGAAGATTCGATCGCATCCTGCTCCCCTTCATCCTATAGTCTCAGTAGGTCCTTTTTCTAAATGGGGCATTGATTTCATGACATGTCACCCTCACTCGGTCGGGGGCATGGTTACATTATTGTAGCTGTTGATTATTTCACAAAGTGGGCCGAGGCGATGCCGACATTCGATAATACTGGGAAGACTGCAGCCTTATTCCTTTTCAACCATGTCATCACTCGTTTTGGTGTTCCTTAGGCTATCGTTATTGATTACGGTAGTCATTTTAGAAATAACATGATGTCTGAACTTACAGATAAGTTGGGCCTTCGTCATGATAGCTCAACACCCTATTATCCACAGGCCAATGGCCAGGTCGAAGCCATCAATAAGGTTCTTATAACTATGGTTCGACGGATGATAGGAATCCATAAAACCAGCTGGCACATAATGTTATTTTTGGCATTGTGGCATATCAGACATCTGTTAAGTCTGCCACAAGATTCACGCCTTTTTGATTAGTTTATGGCATGGAAGCCATTCTACCAATAGAATGTGAAATCTTGTATTTGAAGCTAGCTGTAGAGATCTTACCTAATACTTCTGCCGAAGAGGAACGTCTGTTGTATTCGATGCGATTAGACGAGACTCGTCGTGATGCTACTCTTGTAATAGAATCCCAGAAGAAACGTGTTAAGGCACAGTACGACAAGCATGTCAAACCTCGTATCTTCTCTGAAGGAGATCTTGTTCTTCTATATGAACAAGATAAAGATGTCCTAGGAGCTGGGAAATTCAAACCAATGTGGCGTGGGCCTTATATTGTTAGCAAAGTTTTTGAAAAAGGAGCGTATGAGCTAGTGGATTATGATGGTGTCCCTTTGAGTGAACCCAGGAATGTGTTGTACTTGAAGAAGTACTACGCATGAGTCATTTGTGCATGAGTAGTTGTATTTTTATGTATCATACGGAGTGTGTGTGTTACTTTAGTTTTTCCTTTGACGTTATCTGGTCTTTGCCCTTACGTGATGTTGTGTTTGATTTCCAGATGTCGGAGTATTCGCTACCTTATATTGGCTTCGCCGATGGTGCTAGCCGTAGTACTCGGAACCTAGCTTCCGCTGTATGGGCAATCTATGCCTCGACAAATGAAATCATATCTCTACGAGGTATATGTCTTGGCCAAGCAACCAATAACATCGCAGAGTATAGCGCCATGGTTGAATTACTCGTTGATGCTATTGCTCTCGGAATTCATCATTTGGTTGTCTGACTTGACCCGCAGTTGGTAGTACTACATCTCAGTAATGTATATTCTATTCAAAGTCCTACTTTATTAAGGATATATTTGTGGATTCACCTCTTGGAAAGACATTTTGATTACATAGAATATCAACACATTATGAGAAGTCTTAATACATTGACAGATGCTTTAGCTAATTATGTATTGGACAGACATTTAAATCACTTATAAAATCAAACACATTAAAATGTACACCATGTAAAGTAAGCCGGTAGAACCCATGTATATATATAACAATCAAAGTTTATTTTACAAAATGTTTCTGAAGACCAAAATATCAAAAATGAAGCCCATGGCTTATACATAGTGACATCACTAATGATGTTCATGATAGCACACTAAATTCCTAGCCACTCTGTGGAGCAAACGACCCATAGAGGTAGAGACTCCCACGGTGTGACATTGATCGCGTCATGGGATCTCCTCCAGAGGCATATCTGGAATATCGGTCATCAAACCCTCTAAGTTTTTCTCCATTGTCAGATAGTCCTCGGCATACTGGGGGACTGCAACTGCTACCTCTCCTCGACGTTGAACAGGAGAACTACCAGCTGGTCTATATGCCCCAACATCTGTGTTATCAATAAAAAAATTTGGTGTTAGTCTTTGGATGATTCTATAAAACCAAAACCATTTAATATGATGAAAATACAAAAACATCTAAAAATTAAAAGTTGGTGTACTTCTTACCAATGTCTCCCCACTGTGCGTATTCAGGAAGGGCAAGGTCAGGATCGCTGTGAAATTCCAAACCAGCATACGCATAATCCTCTATCATCAGGACCTAGCCTTGGAGCCAGTCGAAGAAGCGATCGTCATACCTGGCGATCGGTCCTGTCACATGTCTAGCCATGAGTTGGAACCATCATAACATCCGTGGATCCCTGGGACCTGGAAAGTGCCAATCAGCCTGAAGACTATACACTGGGACCTCTCACAGAAGAAGGACACTAGTAATGATCCATAACCAAACTGCTTTAGATCTCCACGCCTGCTTTTGGTCAGTTGTTTCTTGAGTTTGCGTAACACTGCATCATCCCAGTTGAAGACCCGGGGCTCAATACACTCGAGGGCATATTGAAAATAGCTCTGCAGAGCCATATGCAGGGAAACACTTCCTGCCATCCGAGCGATAGTGAAGAGAATGGTATGGAGAGTTATATCAGTCACTCCCCAAATGGCCACTTTTCCTTTTTGTCTTTCATCCTCTGGCACGCAATACTCTCAGCAATACTCACTCATTTTCAGACCACCCCTGCGGCTACCAGTCAAACTGAAGTAAGAACCTCGCCTGGATAGCCCAGTCAGGAAATAGATATCCTCAATGTCGATCGTCAAAGTGTGAGCACCGACATTAAAAACCTACTGATCTGGATCCCACATCTGGACCAAGTGTTCTAACAATCGAACTTGGGCTCTCATGCCCGGTATGCGGAAATACTTCAAGAGACCACAATATCTTAAAGAGGAAAGAGTCGAAGGGTGATTTTCGACGGTTGCATTATCATCCTCGTGTTCCCTTTCTCTCCATTTGTGCACCATTGTGATAGTTATTAACCTGCATGACAACCATGTGAAGATAGTTAATGATCTAAAACATGAGAAAAATTGGTTTTATTGTCTAAATATTATAAAAAAAATTGGGCTCTACGCTGTTCGCAGGTGGCTTATAGCCCACAGTGCAAACTTCTCGCACTGTAGCTCAAGCCCACCTGTGGGAATGAATACTTCTCGCAGGCCCCTTATGGGCAGCCTGCGGGAATCCTCATTCACGCATAGGGTTTCAAAAACTAATTCAAAACTTAAAATTTAGCCACTAAAATCATGAAATTAAACCATGAAAAGCTAGAGAATGGAGAACTTACCAATCTGATCCAGACGGTTCATGAAATGACGCCCCGAAGCTCCCAAAAATTGAAGGTGAAGATCGGAGGTAAAATGGAGGTTTTTTGCACAGAAATGGTAAATGGGTAAAACAATATGGTAAAATGAATTGTAATTTTGTTTTATTTACTTTTTACCATGTTAAAAGTGAGTTTTTCGTGTTTATTCACTATTTTATCCTAATTTCTAATGCGGAAGTGAGTAAAATGACTTGCAGGTACCAAATGCAGATGATTATGGACAAATTTTTTTTACAATATCATGTGTTTTTGTTTGTTTCCTATGGTTTTGATCTAAAACCTCAAGTGCCTTTTATCCGTTCTTGCACTTGCAAAATACCTAGAACGTGATCGAGCGTTGTTTTATCTCTTTTCCGGGCTTGATGTGGTTACACGAAAAAGGAACCCCCCTGGAGTTAACTTTAAGCTCTTTCCACGACTCCCTAAATATGAAAAGATTGTCGAGTGATCTTGCTCTTTTCACACTCGTTAAAGTATTTGAATTTACGTGTCCTTCGAGCGATAGTTTAACCCTTTTTCGGTCTCGTTGGACTATTGTACGAAAAAGGAACTGAGAGAGTTCTCTTTTGAGTGTTTTTCCAAACTCTATAATCCTGAAAAACCTTCGAGTTTTCTATCTCTGAACTCGTTAAACAAACATTGACTGACCCGTGATGGGACCAAACCACTCCTTCTTAGGGTTCATTAAAAATACTCCGAGGGACTCGTCCGAAGGATGAGCTTATATCAACAAGCATATGTGATCCTCTTCAAGCTTGCGTAAAAATAAAGAGGTACTTGCCAAAAATGGTGGGGGAAAATTTGGGAAAGGGATATGTTTCATCTTTGTGTTAATTGGCAGTAAGTGTCGCTCTTGAACAGGACACCCCCTATTCATCATTTGAAGTCGGTTTGGGAAATCCATTTGTCTCAGTCGATTCAATAACAAGGTCTTTCCATGTGTCGTCTTTGAGTCAATGCTGACAAATTATCGGTCGTGTCATCCATATGTTCAAGAGCAGTCCAAACCTCTATTGAGTCATCAATCTGCAGTTATAATTTCATTCCGTGTCGGCCTTCCCCGTGTCCAAAGTCCAATTGTCTCATGATCTGTTTCATTTTCAAACTCTGTTACTCATTTCGTGTCACTGATGGGGGATACATCAAGGCCCTCTTGTGACGAGTCTTGTTCTGTCGACTTCATCACATTATCCGGAATCAAGACTTAGAAATTATTTAGTACCTTGAAGCTTGCATGCCTTAATGGCAAGTTTCTCGCTTTCGACAATGGGTTTGCATCATTGGCCCCTGATCGAGAGATTTCGTCGAGTGTTCGACATCAGCTCATTTATTCATAGTCGATTGATTGTACTATAGTACCTTGGGAATCATTGGCATCAATGGTGATTTCCCTCGCACTTGTTAACGGTATACATCAATGACCGGTAATCAAGTGGTTTTTACCATGTTAGACTTCGACACATGTAATCACATGGTCAGATTCATACTTTGGGCGACGAGATTGAAGACCTTGGATATTGTCTTTGTGATCCAGGTTGCGATGGAGTATGTATAATTTGCGACACATAGATCCACTGTGTATGATTCGTGGCTATGTCGTATTGACTGAAAATTTGTCGCACAAATCCACAGTGTATTCAGGTGGCTGTGCAATATAGTGACGGCATGGATCCATAGTGTATGATTGGTGGCCATGACATTGGTTTACGATGTCATCAATCTATGATTTGAGTATGGGAATGCCTACCTCGAAATTGATATACATGATATTCTGTTGATTCTTGGATGTTTGCAGGTCTCTGATTAGATGTGCTTTTGGTTCTTGACACACACATACAACTTACAAAGTCTATCGACTGTCACTGGTTCCGCTCTCAGACTTTGGGGGGCATTCTGTTATCCACAAATTTGGTCATTTTGATGATGCCATGATGAGGTCATGATGATGGAAAATCAAGATCTTTACTAAGAATACTTTCCTGAGAAAAGTTACAGTTGTCTTCTTCCACAAATCACACTTTGAAACATGTTCGCAGGCTACTTATATATTCTCCTGCGAGAATGCTTGATTCCCGCAGGCTACCTTAAGCTGGGGTGTGAACTTCCCGCACTGTACTCATGGTTAGGGTGCGGACATGATCTTAAAGGGGAAAAAGATAAATATCTCGAACCTTCTCGAAGGGAATCTTCTAGAAGGATGAGTTGGCTTTCGAATGGTTATTTAGGTGTTGGCATTCCAGATATCTTGGGATCATTCCCTATCTAAGTAACTAATCTATATCTTCCTATATATTGAAGGGATTGCTCAGGGAAAGGGTTAAGTTCAGTTAACAACAAGTTAGCAAGAGTTTGATTAGAGAATTAGTGCAAGACTGTATCGAGGACTGATGCTACAGCAGCAAGAGACAACAGCAAGGTCATCACATGTGGTTGATTTTCTTCATGCATGAGAAAGTGTGTGTGTGTCAGAGCTAGAAGCCATCGAAAGGAGACCTATGACATCAAGGCTCAGGTTGTAAGTTTCACTTTCAATTAATTCAATACAGTAATATGTCCCTTTCCCATAAAGATGATGTCACTTTATTACATAATTCCTTGATCATATGTATAGACTAGTCATTGAATATCTTAACTTGTCTTTACTTTGATTGGTTCGTTCTGTTGTGATCTGGATGGGACGAGAGCATTGGAGCGAAACTTGGAACAACAGAGATCTAAGGAAAGCGTTCAGAAGGTATGTCCGTGATCCTCATCTCTCAGTTCATTCAATGGTCTAGATCTAGGGAAAGTGTATTATTCTGTCCTGTTTTGTTCTAGATACTAGGTGGATCTAGGGAGATCGGTTTGTGTCCGCACTTATGGATTTATCCTATAACATGGATCTTCTCCATATTTTCCGTCAAATTTTCAAATATTAGAAGGAAATTTTGCTAGAATAACTGGCCAAAGCAGTGAATGAAAAATAGGATCATTAGTTAACCGAGACAAGTCTGGGAGATCCACAGTCACAAGGAAAGGTAGTTGTCAGTTAATTTGCGGATGATAGTAGTGTGGCATAAGAACACTAGTAGGACCATAAATTGGGTTAGGTGGATAGTTGTAACCAGTAGGTCCTCCTACATACGGTTTTTGTTGACTAGGATAAATAGGATTCGATGACGGATGAGAAACATTTGCATAACCTGGTGGGTTATGAACATTATAAGACGAGTGATTGTTTTTCCTAGAAAGTGGAATAAGATTGAGCCCTTGAGGAGGGTAATGAGTATATCCCAGAGGTGGATACACATTAGACCCATAGGGAGGATAAGGTTGTGTCCTTGAGGACTCTAGGTGGTGTTTGGGATGCTTCCTGGATAAGCTTGTCCATAAGACGGTCCGGAAGGAACATGATTTGATACTCCTCCTTGTGGGTTATGATATAAGTTCCCCCCAACATGAGGTTGGGTAAATGTGCCTCCAAAAGATAGTCCCTAGGATTGTGAAGGGTTTCTAGCAGACGAAGGTTGCCCCCTTTCTAGTGGTGGATTAATGACCGGGGTATGACTGGCAAAGGGAGGTTTACCTCTGGGAAGAACATGAAAAGGGGGTTGTCCCCTGAGAGGGGTAGGCCCACCATAGAATGGTGGTATTCTAGGAGGGACAGGTCTGCTAGATGGTAGTTTCCCTCTAGTCGATTGTATTTGGTTAGCAAGGGTATGCATTCTTGGGTGAAAAGATGTCCTAGCAGAATCATGCGGAACATGTGGAGTTGTAGAGTGAAAGTTTGTAAAAGTGGGGGTAGGAATCAAAGTGCCTTGGGAATGCGTAGAGGTGATAATTATAGCATTAGGATAGACCCATGTTGATGCAATAGTTGGGATTGAAGGGTTGTCAAAAGGATTCAAAATGCTCATAGAGATTGCATCCTGATGAAGTCCTCCATACATAACGAGAAAGTGTGGGATTTTATCTACTTTAGTGGTAAGACGAACAAGAGTCCTATGCTCATCATCGAAGGTTGGTTTTGTGGATCTCATATATGTCTCGGTAAAATCTCTCATAGGTAACTGTGGGACCTCTTCGTCTATGATGTTCCCAAGGGAGTCTAAACAAGGAAAAAGTGGTTCGAGAGGGGTTACCAACACATATGTAGTGAGGGGAGTTGGATTCTCAATTGTAACCAAAGAGCCTTCTGATTTATCTAACAGGGGAGAAACAACACTTCCAACGTCAGATTGATTTTGTTCCTCTCCACGGTAGTTGTCTGTTGGAGGGTTAGGAGGTAAGGGTTGGTAGCCTTCTAGAGGTATCCCTTGCATCCTACATGATCAATGAAGATATTTATCCTCTACAGGCTCAATTTTGGAGAATAATAGTGCACGCTGAAAATATAGGGCCAACTAACAAAAAGAAAAAGCATACGCTAATAAAATATAGGAATCAAAACCAAAAAAAAATAAAAATTCTCTCGATGATCGTACTAGTTGGTGATGAAATCCAACGTCGCGTGATCAAGTCAAGAAGGGGCTAGGATATGGTGGAACAGTTACAATGGTGACCTACTTAACAAACTTTCACCTTGGTGCAAGCTTCCACGCAGTAATTTTGGATTTACCCTCCAAGGAGCACGAGTGAGTTTGATCAATGTCTTTCCTAGGTACAATGAGACTTCCCTTCACTGTCTCCTCATGTAAGTACCTAATTATTATGGAAACTACAGACACCAACTCACAGTTAGCCCCTGGGTGGGTACAGTTGACAGTTAAATTTGAACGTATGGGCAGGATAACAAGTCTGAAATCAACTTGAGAGGCTCCCACACATAATCGTGGGTATACATTCAAGTGACCCCCAATATACGATTCGACCACTACAAACAATTGAACCACAGAGGGATAATCTTCATAACTCACCCGAATGCAACCTCGCGTGTAACCCCTGTGTGAGAGGGGAATCCCAGAAAGCCTATACGACAATTGTATTTGACTCTCCTTATCTCAGGATGATAATGTTCATTTTCAAAACTTTGGAGAGTTGTACTCACAACCTAATCCAAAGTGCTAGTCCTAGTCTAATGTTGGTGGAAGATCCCAAAAACAAAAATGTTCTAGATAATTTTTAATTAGCGTTGGTTTTATGGTTGTTCTTTACTCAAAGGATGTATGACAATGAAACTAATGGTATGATGACTCAATTCCTAAAAATGCACAAGAAGATGATAAGCAATCATTTCTTTTGATGATAGGCTATTTAAGAGAAAGAGAAAAAGTTGTTTTCACTATCAAACACTAATATGCAATGTCCTCAATCAATTTGTTTCTAACTCAAATCCGATGCAATGCTAAACATTTCAGAAATGCCTTCGAATATCCAAACCAATCACTAAAATATGTCCTTTTTATTACATGTGAATGATAATCAGATGAAATACTTCTAAACATCAATCAGACTTCAAGATTAAACAATCAGAAGAAAAACTTCACACAAAACAAAAAATACACTCTCGTCATGAAATAGACAAGTAAGTATTGTATTCTGAGTGAGGAGACTGTGAGAGAAAGAAGAGGAAGTAACAACGGGTTTTTCTGTAGGTTGTATCCCTTCATTTGCTAGATAATAATAAAGAAAGGACCTGACAATTTCTCTGGTGGGCGTAGCCCACACTGGGTGAACCACGTAAATTTGTGTCTCTCTTGTATTGTGTATCTTCTATGTTTTTTTTATGCATTTGTTTTATTTTATTGCTTTGCAGACCTATTTTTCTAACAACTGGTATAAGAACTTAAGGTAACTCGCAGGAAAAGAGGATTCCTGGTTCGAGTGGGAGCAATGTCAGAAGATGGAAAGTTTAGGGTCGAGAAATTTAATGGCCAAAACTACCATATATGGAAGATGCATATGGAAGAATATTTATATCAGAAGGATCTATTCCTACCATTGGGAAGAGTAGCAAAGAAG
>ML841238.1:0-16463 GCA_009831015.1 Picea engelmannii | reverse complement strand
TAAAAGGTATGGACTGGTAAGAAACCGTCTCTCACAGATCTCAAGGTATTTGTATGTGATTCCTAAGTTTATGTTCCAATGGAAAACAAGAGTAGGTTAGATAAGAAGGTTGAAAAGTGTATCTTTATGTGTATAAATATGGTCTCAAAGGTTATAAGAATTGGAACTCAAAAACTAAGAAGGTTGTGTATATCCGAGATGTGCTATTTAGAGAAATGAAGGATGTTGTTAAACATGAAGTCCTACCAAGTAACGAATAACTGGAGAAAATAGAATTTGATTTAAAGGAAGATGAATCAGACTGTACAAAAGAATGAGAATCGGAACAAGAAGATCCCCATATTCCAATATTGAGGAGATTAGTTCAATAAAGAAGGATACCAGAAAGGTATACTCCATATGATTTCCCTTCAAATTTTTCTTTGTCGATTATTGATGATGATCCTAGAACTGTCAGGGAGGCAATCGATTCATAGGATGGAAAGCTCTAGAAAAAGACCATGGATGAAGAAATGGAAACCTTGGATATGAATGAGGCTTGGGATCTAGTGGATTTGTTGACTGGAAGAAAGGCCATTGGAAACAAATGGGTATTTAAAAAGAATCTGAATGCAGAAGGAAAAGTGGAGAAATACAAAGCTTAGTTAGTAGAAAAGGGTTATTCATAGGTTAAGGGAATTGATTTTGGTGAGATTTTCTCTCCTGTTGCTGAGTTAAATTCTATAAGTTGTTTTTTATCTATTCTTGTTGCATTTGATTTTGAAGTAGAACATATGGATGTGAAGTTAACATTCATACATGGGGATCTAGAAGAATAATCTATATGAAGTAGCAATAAGGATTTGTTGTGAAGGGAAAGAAGGAGCTTCTATGCAAGCTGAAAAGGTCCCTGTATGGTTTAAAACAATCACCAAGGATGTGCTATAAAAAAATTGACACTTATATGATGGGACTTGGATTCAAAAGAAGAAAAGAGGATCATTTTTTCTATTTTAAATTAATTGGTGATCATTTGATTTATTTGGTCTTTTATGTGGATGCCATGTTGCTGATAGGAAACAACAAGGAGATTATGTAGTATGTGAAAACTCAATTGTCCTCTAAATTTGACATGAAGGATATCGGTGCTTCAAATTTTAGTTTGGGCATGGAAATTAAAAGATATAAAAAAGGAAACTATAGTTAAATCAGATAAAATATGTCCAGACAATATTGTAGAAGTTTAATATGCATGAATGTACACCGATCAAGGTCCCTATTCTAGTTGATGTAAATTTATCTACGGATCAGTGTCCCAAGACACATGAAGAGGTGAAGGACATGTATCATGTTCCATATGTGAGTTCAATTGACAGTTTTATGTATGCAATGGTTTTTACTATATCAGACATTCCACATGCAGTGGGAGTTTTGGGCAGGTATATTTCAAAACCATGGAAGGAGCTATAATGTCCCCACTTTTAGACATCATTATATTACAAAGTGTTATATTGACCAGGGTAGCCATATGGGGGTGATAGAGAGTACATGAGATATTGATGGGTTTTATTGGGCCCATCTTACATCACTCATTGTATTTCATCATCATGATCCATTCCACATAGCTTCTCTTTAGTTCCATTGAATTCCTACGATTTCCGTAATTTTGAGTTAGTATGGGCTATATGTTAATTAAACTCACTAATAAGGTCATATTGGGAATAGTACTTGGAGGAACCTATTAGTGTAATATCTCATTGGAAATGGTAGGAATAAGACTATATGATATGATGATGAGAAGAGACTTTCAGTGGCCAGACAAGCCACAAGGAGGGATAAATCACTTTTTAGAGGTAAAATTGTTAATTAATTAATTAAAGTAATTTAATTAATTAATAATAAAGTAAAGTAAAAGTCACTTGGAGAGACCATGTGAATACAGAGGATAAAATAAAGATAGGGGCCTATATTCTCTTATTAGATTGTTATATCATTTTGATGTCTAGCTTCTTGCTAGAGAGCCCATGCACTTGGGGGTTTTGAGAATTTTGGCTTAACAAAACCTAGAGATAATCTCAGTGGTGAAGGATTATACCCAAATTGGTCCAATATTGGTCATGGAGGTGAAATATTCATCCCTCACCATTCTACATCAGTTCTATCTCAGTCTCGGGTGGATTCTACAGGTTCAAAGAGAGGTGGTGCATTTTGTTGGAGGTTTTTTGTATGTGGGGAACATCCCTTGGGGGAGGAAGATTTGATTTGTATTGGGAGAGATAGAACCATAGTATATCTCATCCTTGGATTGATTTTCATAACTCTATAACCTATTTTCATCTGTACTAGATGGTATGCTTGAGCCCCTTCACTCTATCATTAAGTAGGATGTGTTTTCCCTTGAGGAGGGTGCACTGTCCATTAGAGATATTTTGTTTTGGAGGGGAATCACCTTCCCAACAACTTGGATATTTGGTACAAGGGTTTCCTAGTCACTGATATATAGTTTGGAAGTTTTTTTTAGGACTTAGAGGCCATATACTTGGAGGCTAAATTCTTGGATTGCTTCAGCTAGGGACGACACACTTTCTAGAGAGTAGACATCTTCAGTCGTCAGATTATAGGTTGGATATCAGATATATTTTTCATGCAGCATTGGAGGAATTTTAGGGGAGAATATATTCATCATTCTCTTCTATCTTGGAGGCATTATCATCCATACACTCTATGTATTCCATATCTGTCCCATTTTGTATGATGATAGCTATTATTATGAATAAAATCTGATCTAAGGTATGTATGGCTATTTCTTGTCTTGTTGATATTGTATCTTGTTGACTATATTAAATTTATATATCTTCACTATTTGTTGTTTGCAAACACACATAAAACCTTCATCATAAATCCTAGTGCAACTCAAGAATACAAATCTGCAAGGTGTTTGATGAAATGCCACAATCAGAAACTCATAAAACCCAATAAAAACCCAATGTTCCAATCAGATTTGGTTGGGAACATTACAGTGGTATCATAGCAAATATTCCTTCCAACCCAAGGGGTCTTTCATAAGGAGAGATGGATATGTTGTAATTTCCTAGAGAAATTGTATATTGTGAAAGGGAATATTACACCCTTAGTGAGAGATTTAGGGCTCAAGTAGCATTCCAACAGCTTGTGTCCATAAACAAATATAGATGGAGCACAGATGAGGTTAGACATTGGGTCAACATAGTAGAGGAAAACAAATCCAGAGCATCTATATGGAAGGAAGCACAGATTAAACCCACATCCATTAGGAGCAAGGAAATTTGTTGCAGTTGCAAAGAGCCTTGGGAGCTAGACCACAGATAAAGGGGTAAAGGGAAGGTGCAGATTGTTAAGGTGCACTATGACAGTGAGGATGAGGAGATGCATGAGGATTCAACGATATATTCCTATTTAGATAAGTCTGATGATGCTAGTGACTCTTGCACATCTGAGGGACAATTGGATTGAAAATATGACAAGACCTGTTCTTCATTTTCCCTATCAATAAGTGTTGAGGATTCAACACTTCAGCATAGTGGTGACCCTTGTGAGGATTCACATGTGTTAGCACTTAGACATCATGAATTTAGGAGGTTGGATCACCTATATTGGGGTGTAGACATGGAGTCTAGGAAGTCATGTATGGATTATGATGAGTTTTCTATGATGACTGTGACACATTCTTTGTCTTCTTAGACACCTATGATAGCCATGACACATGAGGATATTAGTGGAGTTTTTCATATGGTAGAGTAGCCTTGTGTGGGGATTGTACATGAGGGATAAATGAATATGTAGATACAAAAGGAGAGGCATGAATTGAAGTTATTTTATGATGCACATACCTATTAGTATGAGGAGAGTGAGTCACCTTTGTTGGAGATTCATTTTTTAGATCAGGGTGCGAAGGATGAAAGTTTTATAGGATACTCACTTCTAGGACTACTCTATGGTGATGAGGATGCACTCTTTATTGGTCGAGATGACCATATCTCATTACTGGACACATTTGTATGGGATCCAGGTGTAGATGAAATTATCAGAGTGAGTGCATAGGAGGATACAAATGCCCATACATGATAGAATGTGATTCATATGGGGGTAGTAGTGGGTGATGGAGTGCAGTGGCTTACAGAAGGAATCAATAACACAATGGATAGTGGGAAACTCAGTGCCTTTTATTTTTAGGATAGTGTTGTTGAGGATTAAATGTTTGACACTACCAGTGAGGAGGATGAGGTAGCACCTCAGTGGGATGGTTATCAGGAGGCATGACACTTGATGGGACAATTGAGATGCAGTCAGGACATGATCATGGTAGACACTAGATGCATTGATGACACAAACACATTGGTGGTAGGATATTATTATAGGGCATCGATGGAACATGATAGTTCATATGGGGGAATTTCCATTGATGAATTTCATACTATCAGGGTGAGAATTATTGTGATGAGGGAGGACTACCAGTTGTTTTTGAGGGATAGAGATTACCTATTGGAGGTTGGAAAGATGTATCACAGGGCATCGAGGGAGAAGAAGTTGGATGTGGACCGACTCACTCATGAGTTGGTGAGTACACAAATATTATTGGAAGATAGACATACATCCCTTCAAGAATAAGAATCCAGATCAGAGGATCTCCTTGAGGATATTATTCAAAGATCCACCACATCTACCTTAGTAGAGAGTCAAATATATCCTTCAGCCACATTGCTAGAGGATGTTGGTGGTCTACCAAAGGAGCACCAGTTGATGAAGGAGCATAGGGGGTACACAGGATCATTGATGAGTATGGAGAGATAGGATCCAGAGACATAGGAGGATGCCAATGTGTCACAGAAGCTACCTTCCACAAGGATTTTTGAGACAATCGAGAACTCACATACACATGGGGACTCCAAAGCTAGGGGAAGTTATGAGGAAACTTCCATTTGTGTTCTAGGATTGGATAACCTTCATGTAGAGGTTGAACCAGTAGTACACCCAGGATCCATGATGTTGTAGGATTATATAGGAGATTACATGAGTATGCAGGGTCATATAGTGGTGAGTGATAGTTCACAGAGACATGTAAAGGTGTATGATTTATATGGTCACAATGGATTGCAAGGAGGATATGTACTTAGTGGAGCATGGATATTCCACTTCCTTTGACGTAGACCCCTTACCCTTGGGACGACATCCGCTCAGGATCTTCACTAAAACCATGCCAAGGGTTAATTAAACCCATTGTTTAAGCCACAAAGGACTTCGGGTTTTGGGAGTTGGAGAGTCCCGATGTATTTCCATAGCTCTTGGAAAATGCCGAAATGCAAAACGTCAACGAAGGTTGACTCCTCCAATGTGAAAAGAACATGAGTTTCAGCTTTCATGGCTTTGAGCGAAAAACCAACAACTGTTCCTCTTCCCTTATGATTCCCCAAACTTCGAAATGCCAGAATGTCAAAATGGGCTCAACATCCCAAGGAATGTGAGATTGATGGCCTTTCAGGATTTTCACCGAAGCTTGACCCCTCCTTTTACTTCCGCCGCACATACTTTCTGACTGAGACTTGGGACCCACCTTTTCGACATTTCCCTTTTCGTGATTTTGGGAGTTGCGTTGACCATGCAAATCTACCTCTTGAGTCCTGAAACCCCAAAACCCGACTGGTGCCAACAACTATTGCTCCATGACTTTTCGAGAATTTTTCCTTTCCCTCTTCGGGATTTTGCAAATCGAGAGTTTGAAACTCTCGATTCCAAATCCATTGCCTCCTCTACTTCCTGAACTCCAAAAAAATGAAATGCCGAAATCCCACACCAAAGGCACACTGTGTTTCGCGACTTCAAGATTTTCAATGCAAAGAGTCTGAGTTCCTTGTCATCGGAATTTCACGTATGCCAAACCCTAAATTACCGAAATTCTGAAATTCCACACCTGATAATCATAACAAATGCATAACAAAGAAACAAATCAACTATAAACATACCATTCAACAAATGTAAATAGTAAGCATCATAACACTATGAAAGTTGAGCCAAAGCTTCATATATTAACTCAAGTGCTCTTGTACATGGGTTCTTCTCTACAACTCTTTGCTACAGCTCTACAGCTTCTGAAATCTGAATGATCATCCCCAAAATCACAATAATACAAGGGTGAGGGTGTCTATATCCATTTTCTCTCCTGCGCTTCTAAACTATCTAATCTATTAAATTAAATATACCTACTTGCATTCATTATGCATAAATTCCTTTTCATACTACAGATGAGAGCAACACTCAAGATCTGTTTACAACATCTAGACATAAGTGTAAGTACACTTCCCTTAACTATTACATTAATGTCCATTCATTAATCTCAAAACACTTTAAAATGTGCACAGCTTCTTTTCCAGTTGTCTCCCACTTTTACGTTGCTTGCTTGGCTGGCTGCTTACGATGCTCCTGCATCATACTCCCTCGCTTGAAAATTTTCATGAACTCATGTTCATGAGCTCTTGCATGGTCTTTCCATGCCTGTGAATTGTTGCTTCATCCTCCCACCTGGAATATTCAACTAGATGTCCCTTCCATTTGACCAAGTATTCAAAATACTCTTTTCTCCTAGTCTTTTTGCTAATCCTTTTGTCAATTATGTCTTTCACTTGTGGCTTTCCAACTACAGTCATTTGTTTTGTCCATTGAATTTATTTTTGTTCCTCCTCTGCTCCTACTTCTTTAGCTCTGTAAGGGTACAAATCCACAACATTGAATATCGGTGAGATTCCAACCCCATCGGGTAATTCAATCTCATATGCGTTTTCCCCAAATTTCCTTATGACCTTGCATGATCCAATCTTTTTCATCCTCAACTTATTATACATTCCCCTTGGGAACCTCTCCTTTCTCTGATGTGCAAGAATCAAATCACCAACTTCAAATTGAAGTTCTCTCGTGTGTTGATCTGCTCTTCCCTTGTATTCTTGACTTGAACTCTATAATCTCTCCTTAACTCAGTTGTGAAGCTCCTTCAATCCTTCTGCAAAGTCCTCTGCACTAGCACTCCTTTGTTACAAATCGTTCAATTCAGAAACTCCCCTGGGTTGCATTCCGTATACAATCTGGAATGGACTCTGCCCTATGCTTCTATTGAGTGAATCATTGTAAGAGAATTCCGCCTGTGGAAGAATGTGATCCCATTGACTGTGATGTTCAGTGACTAAGCTTCTTAACAAATCTCCCAAGCTCTTGTTTATGACCTATGTCTATCCATCGGTCTGAGGATGATATGCTGAGCTAAAAGACAAATTTGTCCCCAACTTCTTCCATAAGGTCCTCTAGAAATGACCTATGAACTTGGTATCCCAATCATACACAATACTATTTGGCAAGCCATGAAGTGTGATGACTTCCTTGAAAAACAGGTTCGCAATATGAGTTGCATCACTGGTTTTCTGGCATGGTATGAAATGTGTCATTTTTGAAAATATGTCAACTACCACAAAGATTAAATCATATCCTCTTTATTTCCTTGGCAGTCCCAATATGAAATCCATGCTCACTACATCCCATGGCCTTTCAGGTATGGGTAATGGTTGGTATAACCCTGTGTTCTTCCTTTTTCCTTTCCTTTGATGACAAATTTTGCACTTGTCCACAAATTTCTTGACATTTTTCCTCATCGTTGGCCAAAAATATGAGCCATTCAACTTTGAGAACGTATTTTCATGACCGAAATGTCTGACCAATCCTCTGTTGTGTTTTTCCTTCAGCAGATTCTCCCTCATGGAGCATTTCAGAATACATAGTTGATTTCCCCTAAGCAGTAATCCATCCTGGATCATGTATTCAATCCATTGGCTTCTGTCCCTGAGAATTGGATTCTCAGATGCTTCATATGCCTATTTAAAATCTGGGTCATCCATGTACATTTCTTTGAGGTTATCAAAACCCAAAGTCTTGATTTTGAATTCCTACATAAGCAAACATTTCCTACTCAAAGCATCAACAACTTTGTTAGCAGTTCCAGAAATATGCTTAGTCACAACAGTAAAATTTTGCATTTATTCAACCCATTTAGCATGCTTTTGGTTCAAATTCTCCTGCTGAGTCACGAATTACAAAGCGTGATTATTGTTGTACAAAAAAAACTCCTTAGGAAGAAAATAGTGTCTCCATTTCTTCAATGCTTGTATGAAGGCATATAATTCTTTGTCATATGTGGAGTACTTAACCTTCGCTTCATTCAGTTTTTCGCTGAAGTACATGACCAACCTATCATCTTGGCTCAATATCACTCCAATTGCAAACCCACTCGCATCACACCTGACCTAGAATGTCTTGCTAAAATCTGGAAAAACCTAAATTGGTTGCTCAGTGATCTTCTTCTTCAGCAGATTGAAACTCTCCTCTACTTCCTCTGTCCAATGAAAATATTTATGTCTTTTCTTCACCGTATCCATCATCGATGTGATAATTCCACTAAATTTTCAGATGAATTTCCTGTAGAAGCTAGCCAAACCATGGAAGCTTTGAACTTCAAACACGCTCTTCGGCGATGGCCAATTCTTAATTGCCTTTGTCTTTTCCGGATCCATTTTTAATTCATTTGTAGAGATAACAAAACCCAAATAAATGAGTTATGTCCTCATAAATGATGATTTCTTCATATTAATCAGCAATTTCTCTGGCTATAATCTTCTCATTACTGCAACTAAATGCTTTAAGTGTTCTTCTTTTGTCTTGCTAAAAATTAATATATCATCAAGATATACAATGACAAATTTCCCAATGAAATCCTTCAGGACTTCATTCATGAACCTCATGAAAGTACTGGGCACATTTGTTAAGCCAAATGGCATGACAAGCCATTCATACAACCCCGCATTCATCTTGAATGTTGTCTTCCATTCATCTCCTTCTCTCATTCGAATTTGATGATATCCGCTTGTCAAATCAATCTTTGAAAAAATTCTTGCTCCACTCAAGAAATCCATCAAGTCGTCCATCCTTGGAAATGGAAATCTATATCTGATGATAATCTTATTGATCTCCCTTGAGTCTGTACACATTCTCCAGCCTCTATCTTTCTTTGGGCTAAACATTGTTGGAACAATGCATGGACTCAAGCTTTCTCAAATCAATCCTTTGTCCATTAAGTTCTGGACCTATCTCTTAACTTCTTGATTTTCCTGTGGCATCAACCGATATGCTTCTTTGTTTAGAAAATTGGCTCCAGGTATAAGATCGATATGATGGCTTATACTCCTGATAGGTGGCAATGAACAAGGTAGTTCGTCCACTACTATATCAACAAACTCTCCTAGCAAATCCTAGATTTCTTCTGGTAAATCATCTATCCTTGTACTGGTCAAAACAATTTTGGGCTTCCTGATCACAATAAATTGTGTGTCTTCCTTCTTCTTAACCTCATCAAGAAGTTCCTTCCCACTCATGAGAAGTACAGTGTTGCTCATTGTTGTTTTCACCTCTTTATCCTTGATTGGCAACAACATGTGAGTCCTACCATTTTTCTCTAGGGTGTATGTGTTATTTCTCCCATCATGAACTAAGTTTCTGTCACATTGCCATGGTCTACCCAACAATAGATGACAAACATCCATGGGAATGAAATCACATAATATTTCATCTTTATATCCTCCTATTTTAAATTCAACTAAACAATGTTTAGTGACATTTACCTGATGTTCGAAACTCTATATGGGCTTGGATGTACAACAGTCTCCAGCTCCAACTTTTCTACCATATCTGTAGATACGAGATTTTCTATGCTACCATTGTCCACTATGACCTTGCATACCCTATCTTTAGTTTTGTAGGCAGTCTGAAACATATTGTTTCTTTGGACTTGATTCTCTGCCTTTTTCTCCGACTTCAAGAGAACTTTCCTCATCATCAAAGATCTTCCACCCTCAGTGTCTTATGCCTCAACATTTTGTCCTTGAGATTTGGCAATGTGAGTTTCACCACCGTCTTTCTTCTTATCTGAACACTCATAGGATTTATGTCCAATTTTTCCACAGACGAAGCATTTCACTTCACTTCCTCTACCTCTTCCTCTTCCTCTGGCTCGAGGAAAAGTATTTCTATCAGCATACTACCTTCCCTGTGAGCTTCCTCCTCTCTCAGGTTGAGTTTGAGGTTTCTTACCCTCTTCTTTAGGTCTCTGAGTTCTGTCTTGGGCAATCATTTTACCTCTAGCTTGACCTCTACCTCGGCCTCTTTGACCTTGCTTCTGGCTCAGTTTCTCTTCATCTTTCAGAGCTATCTCATAAGCATCTTCATAATTTCAAATGGTCATCAATCTCATCTCATCTTGAATGTCATATCACAGACCATTCATGTACTTGGCAAACTTTTCATCATCTCTTTCTCAATGACATGCTCTAATGTTTATCCTATAGAATTCTTCAGTGTATTATTTTACTGACATCAGCTTCTGTCTCAAATTCCACATCCTCTGAGATAGAGTGATTTGATAATCCCTTGGTATAAATTTGGCTTTCAGCTTTGCAACCATTCTCTTTCAACTTTTGATTTTTTGCTTGCCCTTGCAGCGTCTGTCAGCCTACAGTTCATCCCACCATAGTGTTGCATGCCCTTTAAGTCTAGTAATGACATGTTTTACTTTCTTATCTTCCTCAAAATCCTCATAGTCAAAGTATTTGTCTAGAGCTCTAATCCAGTGTAGAAGTTCTTCAACATCCAAGTTGCCTTCGTACATTGGAATGTTGATTTTCTCTTTGGCACCCATCCTTGCAACATCCTTGAATAGGCATTCATCTGTAGCATCTTGGACTGCAACTTCTTCTCCCTTGTTTCCAACTTCATTCTCACTTTTAGCTTTGCTAATATCCCTAGCGTCAATTGTGCACCTCTGTGTTGTCTCCATAGCATCAAGTATGGCACGTAACTCATGCATTTCTCTTTCCACTGCTAGATCATGCATTGGCCTATCTCTTCTTCTTGGTGGCATGGTTGTAAAATTTTCCTCTTTTCTCTCTGCTACAGAAAGCAAAGAATTTGTTTTGAGATCTGATACCACTTGACGCAGACCCCCTACCCTCGGGCCGAGATCCGCTCAAGATCTTCACTAAAACCTCGCCAAGGGTTAATTAAACCCTTTTTTTAAGCCACAAAGGACTTCGGGTTTCGGGAGTTGGAGAGTCCCAATGTATTTCCACAGCTATTGGCAAATGAGTTTCAGATTTTGGGGCTTTGAGTGAATAGCCAACAACTATTCCTCTTCCCTTATGATTCCCCAAACTCTGAAATGTTAGAATGCCGAAATGGGCTCAACGTCCCAAGGAATGCAAGATCGATGGCCTTTCATGATTTTCACTGAAGCTTGCCCCTCCTTTTACTTCTACCACATGTACCTTCTGATTGAGACTTGTGACCCACCTTTTCGACATTTCCCTTTTCATGATTATGGGAGTTGCGTTGACCTTGCAACTCTACCTCTTGAGTACTGAAACTCGATTGGTGCCAACGGATATTGCTCCTCAAATTTTTGGGAATTTTTCCTTTTCCTCTTCGGGATTTCATCAACCGGGAGTTTGAAACTCTCGATTCCAAAGTCACTACCTCCTCTACTTCCCGAACTCTGGAAAACCGAAATGCCGAAATCCCACACCAAAGGCACACTGTGTTTCGCGACTTCAGTATTTTGAATGCAAAGAGTCCCGGTTCCTTGTCATTGGAATTTCTGGTATGTCGAACCCCGAATTACTGAAATTATGAAATTCCAGACCTGATAATCCTTTTCGCGACCCAGGAATTTGCGTGACCAAGGATTTTGTCCTGCACTCCAAACTTCCAAATCCTGAATCCCCGAAATGATCTGACGGCTCAAACATACCACAATCAATGGTCCACATTGATTCTTGATGTTAAGGTGGCAGATTCATCCAACTCCTAACCACCTTACAGCTCCTCTGGATCCTACAGTCATCGTGACTTCACGAGTTCTCCACGGAGAATTCTGACCACTATATGCACTCCTCAATGGCCCCTATCCAAATGACTCAGTGTTATCCCTCCTGAACTTAACTTCTACAAGACGATTTCTCCATCTAGCAGCTCATCCAATACTCCACCTGGCACTGCGTCTGGTACTTCATCCAACACTGGATCTGAAACTACATACAACACTAAAAACGTGGGCGAGTCGGTGGTTGTTATATTTGAGGCCTATGCTGGGAGAATCAATGACATGGGTTTTGTTCACCCTCGTAGCCTCTAGCTACTGAGCTCTTGACATCTTGGATTAAGATGTTATGTTTAGCGTTGAGTGGCTTGTTTGGTTTCTAGAAGCCAAAGGCAGTTATAGAGTATTTAATGGATTTTTGTTGTTTTTATAGGAGGTTGACCCTTCCAGTGGTCAACCTCTCGAATTGTAACTGTTATAAATACCACAATAGTGGTCAGACAAGAGTTGTTAAGAATTTTTAAGAATTGTGAAGGATTACTAGAATCATTTTGCTAGGTAATTCAAGACATTTCCACAAACTTGTGCAAGACTGCATTTTTAATTGAAATTCCAAAATCATGTTGATTTAACTCGTGATTCACTATTGAGAAGTAGCCACGACCTGTAGGGGGGCCCACCAGTGGTATGGGTGAATAGTTAGATAGTTATGTTGTGTATTTGAGTTTTGAAATTGCCATTTCTTTCATTTTCCGTTATATGTGTTTTTATCATTTGACATGTTGTGTGTTTGTTGTTCATAATTTAATTGTTTCAATTTCCTTTTTGCAGGTTGCTTGTAAATGATAATTGTTAATATGTTGTCTCTTTTTAATTATTAGTAAATAGCTTGCAATATTAGCTACTAACCTTGTTTTATGATTAAATTCTAATTTGAATTTCTACAGGTTCAAATAGAATAGCTAATACGGATTATAGAGTTTCTTTGGCAAAGTTTCGATGGATGAATAGTTGCTAGTTTTGATTTTAATTCTCAGTTTGATTATCTAGTTTTATTATCAATTTTCTTGTAGTAGAAGTATAATTTAAATCATGTTTTTATAATCATTTTAACTCGCAATTTGAATTGTTAATAATAGGATTAGCTTGGTTTATTTTATGAAATCTCCATTCTAGATTTAGATTGCAATTTTAATTAGAGGTTTGAGTTTGAGTTAAGTTTTTAGTTATAAGTCTATAATGGTGTGGATTTTCTTACATTAGAATAAAAGTGCATTTGAATTGAGTAGAATAATGTTTTCTTATCATTGATGATTAATGCATAAATTGAGATATCAGGTGGATTTTCAAGATAGTCGATATTTCTTCTATGATGGCTAAGCTCTTGTTAGATTGTTTGATTCATAGATTTGATTTCTCCATAGAAGTTAATATTGAAATTACTCCTATTGAATTATCACTAATTGTTAGATTCCATTGTGATGTCACAAGACACCGAAGACATAATCATCATCATTATATTTGAAGTTTCTTGTTACTGTAGATTAAGAGTAATTATTGATTAATGTTTGAATACTGTCATGATGGTTTTAATTCAATAGGTTAAGATTTCCCTTTGCAGATTATAAGTTATTATGAGTTTTATCTTAAGAATAGAGTTCACTTTCTTAATAGTTGATTAGTTACCTGTTGAGTAGTTTTGATTAGTCTACTTGTTGCATAAGTTTTAATAGGTTAGTTGGTTGCTTGTTTGCTTGTTTACTTGTTGTTGCTCATTGATTTGGAATATATTGTTTAGATTAATTTGCTATTGCTATTGATCATTAAGTTGAATAGATTAAATAGATGACTTGCTTTTTCTCATTAGATTGATTAAGTTAACTTGTTCAAAGTAGGGTTTCCATTTGCTTCTTTAGGAACAATCCATTGATCCATTGTTTAAAAGTTGCTTAGGGTAAATAATTTAAGTTCCTTAATAGGGTTTGCTCATTGATAGTCTTTGGTTAAGTAGGTTAGCCCTTAGATAGACCATCTCCTTAGTTAGACTATACTTCCTCTAGCTTTTCTACCTTGACACATATAGTGCTACAACGCTAAGTTTTCTTACCTCGAGTTGACAATTTAATTGAGCGATTTAGTGCATATAGAACACCCATCATTTTTTGTGTCATTACCGGGAAGTTGTATCAAGGTAGGAAATAGATCGTTTCTAAACCTTAGCATTAGTTTGGTGGTGGGGGAACTTTAAGATGATAGGTAAGAACCTGTGCATATATTATAGCAGGTTCCCCCAAACCCAATGGTAGTTTTTCCTTTTGTTGTTTTCTTTCATGAACAAACTTAGGGACCCAAAGGGCAGATACATTAAAATAAAATTAGACCTTTCAACCAAGGTTCCTTCCAACCTTTTTGGGGGAAGGAATATTCCACCCATAAACTCCACAGAATGATACCGAAAAATAGGATATAGCTCAACCCAAAGAGCTAAGGAAGTCTCTGAAGAGACTAAAACAGGGAGAACTATAGAAAAAAAAGTTGAAGCATCAATAATCGTGGGACAAGAGGCAAGACCACTCGATCCCTCCGCATAACCAAACAACACCACCTTTGTTTTCTTACCACCATCAAGAGATCCTTAATTTGAAGACATCATAGACCCTAAACAGGTGAATACTTTGTTTGGTAGTTTAGCTAATATAATTGTCTCTCAATTGACAAAGAAACTTTGGCACCAATAATCTCAACCGACTCGAGTAGAGTCCCAGAAACCCAAGCAGTAGGAAGACCTTCCCATTAGAGGGATACTTTTCTTAGAGAAGAACCTGGGGATACCTTGTTCCCTTCAAGGATAAAACCACCTAGGTAATCTCTCTTTGAAAAACAAACCAGTATGGATGATCAAGAGGATCACAACAATGTACGACATGAGGAGGGAGAAGAAGCTGGAAACCAAACTGAAAAAACCTTCGGGTTTCCAATTTTGGACACCACATAGAATGTCAATATGAAAAAGATTCCCCTCTTGAGACTACCCACATTTTACGGTAAAAGAAGTGAAGACCCGGATACCTTCCTATTTGAGTTTGACATCTTGTGAAAGAGATAAAACTGTGTACAAGATGCCCAGAAACTAAAACTCTTTCCTTCCACCGTCAAGGAATTTTCACTAAGATGGTTCATGGGGTTGGGAGAATCCAATATTAGGTCTTGGGAAGCCATGAAAGATATATTTCTTAAGAAGTACCAATATTACTGCAAATCCAAGGATTCTCATAATGATATTTTCAAAATCCAACAGTTAGAGGAAGAGAATGTCAAGGATTATGTGGAACAATTTTCTTATATCTCATAGAAATCAAAATACAATGACCTTCCAGATGATGCAGTTACGGATCTTTTAATTAAATGGATTTCAAAAGAATACCTGGAGATACTTAACCTGATGGCATCGGGAAACATCTCCCATAAACCATTTTCCAAAATCTGTGAAATGTGTAAGAATTACTCGAGGAGTAGAGATAAAACATGAAAGAATGTTCACGATCCTTATAGTAAAAACTTAAAACCAGTTAGTTTAGGTGGTATCACAAGAGTAGAGATATGGAACCTTTTAGACAACTTCAAGACAATTATATTAAGAACAATAGGTTCCCACTTGGACACTGTAAATATTAAAAATAAAAAGGAGGAGGAAAATGTAGCAATGAGCATATTTTTCCCAAGATGCATGAGGAAGCATTCCTCAAGGGAATGCCCATTATATAACATTTCATTTTGTGGCTTCTGCATAGAAGACCACACAACTAAAAAATGTATATCATTTCATGGTTTGTTAGACATATATAGAAGTGGGGATCCCAAGGATTCCTCTTATGCACCTAGGAGGCCATCGCAGCCTAGGAATCAACCTTCATACCCAGATCTAAAACTTCAAGTTCCACCCTATTATCAACAACCATAACAATGGAACTCACCAAGTTGGAAAAACTGGTCTACACAGTATCACCATTATTGGCTTCAAGGATGGAGAGGAGGGCATAACCAAGGGAACCCTCAAGCTCCACCTATCCCTATGCCCAACCATCCTTATCCTCAGTTTCCACCAAACATCCTGCAGATTCTGCCAGGTTTTGTTCCACCACCTTTACCTCCTATTCCACAACAACAACCACAACAATATGAGAATGCAAGCTCCCCGAGGCAAACATTATTACCGGCACAACCAGTGCCCAATCCCAATAATAATCCCACTCAACCTCTTCACAATGTTGAGATGCAATCCTTCCCGGCATATGTTATTTCTCTTGTTCCATTGCAGGAGATTCAACTAAGGTCGGGAAAAGTTATAGACAGGCAAAGACCTTTAGTAGTCATATAGGAAGAACAAGAAGAGGAAACCCCCAAACAACCCACAGATGACACTAGGTGGGAATATGTTATTATTCCTAAGGACCAAGAACCCAATCTTCCCCAAAATGAACCTTCACAAATTACGAAGGCCCCTCCTTATCCAGAAAGATTAGTAATCGCGAAACCTACCACC